>PVKS010003484.1:0-103260 GCA_004027875.1 Aplodontia rufa | reverse complement strand
AAAAAAAAAAAAAGAAAGAGAGGCAAGGGATTGGGAGAACAGGAGGAGGGGGGTAGTGGGTGGATGGCAGGATGGATATTGACCAAATTGTATTGCTGTGTTGTGTGCATCTATGAATATGTGACAACAAATCCCATCATTATGTACAACTATAACCACCAATAAAAAATAAGAAAAAAAAAGAAATTTCACAGTGAAATTCATCATCCAAATTATGTATTTATATTCAAGGTTCTAGTACATATATAAATGTATCTGATATGCATTCTCAGTTGGGTGACTTTCTGAGGAGAGCCATGGTAGGTAGTGGGATGATAGAGGATTTCCGCTTTGCAAATTGAATAATTCTGCATTGCTTATTTTCATATGGATGTACTACATTTAAACATAGATGTTTCCTTTGTGATTTATAAACAGAAACTGATATACTATATAGTTTAAAAAAAACCCAACTCTGTCCTGGCCATCCATCTAAGAATTAATTTATAATGAACTATATATGCCCTTGTAGCAAGTTTAATAACTAAAACTTTGCTTTTAGTTATTTAGTGGGCCTTTTTCTAGAATAAATAATAAAAATGAAATTACAGTATAATATGGACATTAATAAAAATGCAGCTCAGTTCTTGCCTTAATCCCTGCCTGCCCAGGGATATACAACCACAATACAGGGTTTGGCAATTTCCCAAAGAATGTGCCATATGCAGGAGCCTAGGGGACTTCTTTCAATTTCCATGTTTGCATTTCCCAGCAGGACAAAAGTGATAGAAAATATGTAAGTGAGCACAGAGTCTAAACAACCCACAATTTATAATATTCAGGGTTCATGTCAGCCAGGCATTAAAGTTGCTGAGAACATCCACTTAACTCTGTCACAGTACCCCCTTCCAAATCCTCTCATCCATCAAAAAAATAATCATCCTATCTTCAATTTGGATGCCAGGAGGTCATTTTACAAAAGTCTTATCAACATTGTATATAAACTATAATTCATCAGGCTCTCATTCTTCAGTAAATATTGTAGGTTAACTTCTCCAGGAAACTGATTCTAATCAGACAAAAAAAAATTGTGCAAAGGATATTCTCTCAGATCAACTTGTAGAGTTCTAGAGGAAGCAAGATTGGGCAGAGGGAGAAATCGACTGGCAATGGAGTGGCAACAGGGCCTCATTCAGCCCTATAAAGAGGCTGGAGCCTGCTAAGTTGTCCCAGGTTGGGGCTGGGAGGTCAGACATTAGTAACTCCCATCCACAGTCTGTAGTTGCAGGCAGGAGCAGCACCTGGGTGAACTGGCTCTCTTCAGCCCAGCACAACCACCAGGAGGGATACACAGCTGCACATCCTATCCTAGCAACTGGGGGAGTCAGTTCTTCCATTCTGAGCGCTGAACCTGAGCAGTGCTCCATTAGTTTCCAGTTCTCTAAATACACTAACTCTTTCTACAATACACTAATGGCACCTGTTGGAGTAAATCATCAAACTGAGTCCCTTGTTCTGGATGACTCATTTGTATACTCTTAACATACCATCATCTAGATCATAAATTTATCCAATTTGATTAATTTCAACAATTATGCATCGAGTACCTACAATATGCAAAACACTCCCTAGCTCTGGTGATAAAAAAAAAATGGTTAGGGCATATTGCAGAAGAGCAATAATCATGTTATAAAGTATTTGGGGTTTTCCATGGTCGGGTTCTGTGCATCTCCTCTAATACTCTAACAGTATCATCAATTAAGTTCCACTTTGACCTCCACTTTGCAATTGAGGGACCTCAAGACTGTAGGGGTTATTACATAGGAAACTCAGAAGGAGCCTGCAGTGGCAGAAGGGGGACAGAACACATGAGCGAAGGTCAATGGGTAGAACCTTGATTCAGTTTTCTACTTGGTGTGCTTAAGGAAGCTATGGATCATAAAATAAATGTGTCCAATGGGCAATTGTATATTCAGTTCTGAAGTTCAGATAATAGGTTAGGACTAGATATAGTTAGGAGACTTATAAGATTGTAAGTTGGGATAAATGACATTGTGACACTGTAGTAAATGACAACATTCTACAATGAGTGTGGAAAATAAGAGCCATACACTTAGGCCCAAACTTCAGAGAAGTTTACAAGGACAATGGGTCAGAGATGTGGGAAGTGCGTGTGTGTGTGTGTGTGTGTGTGAGAGAGAGAGAGAGAGAGAGACAGAGAGAGAAAGAGAGAGAGAGAGAGAAAGAGAGAGAGAGAGAGAGAGAGAGAGAAAAGAAGGGAGGGAAGGAAGTGCTTTAAAGCAAAGATGAGTTTCCAGGGCCAAAGTCATAACAAAACTCAGATAACCCAAGTGCTGGAAAGCATCTGTGAAGCCTGGGGCATGAGAGTCATTGCTGACCCTTAGCAGTGCAGAAGGTGAGAAATTGATTATTCTGCACTGCAAAGGTGCATGGGAAGTAAAGGAGAGCAGCTACAGGGTGCTGGGAATTCATTCCAGAAAGCTGAAGAGAAATGAGTGCAAAACAAGAGCTCTAGGGAGGACCAGAGTCAAAGGGCTGCTGCTGCTCCTTCTTTTTTTTTTTTAAGAAATTTAGTTGTTGCACAACAAAAAATGTATCCAAAGTAACAATATGATTATGTATATATTTTTAAATCAGAATTACCCCCTAGATCCTTCCCTATACTTCCCCCCGACTCCCCGACCAGCCCTCTCCCCAGTCCTACCAGATGCATATCTATGATTTCCCTAGATTATGTGTTGCTTCTCCTTGCTGAGTCTAATAAATGAGATTGACTACCTTTCACACAGGCCTGGGTTTAGCTCCAGCCTCCACAGATGAGTGAAGACATTTGACAGTTCACTCTATGGGTTAGGCTAACTTCACTCAATTTCTTCCATCGCCAACCTTCAAAGGCTGAAATTTCATTGTTTCTAATTGCTGAGTAGAACTCCATGTTATATACGTACCACAGTTTTTGGATCCATTCATCCAGTGAGGGGCATCTGGGTTGTTTCCCTAATTTAGCTATTGTACATTGAGCTGCTATGAACATAGATTTTGCTGTGTCACTATAATGTGCTGATTCTAAATCCCCTGGAAAAATACCCAGAAGGATAGCTGGATCATATGGTGGCTTAATCCCTAATTTTTTGAGGATGCTCCACACTGCTTTTCAGAGGGGCTGTACCAGTCTGCAGTTCCATCAACAGTGTGCTAGTTTTCCTATCTCTCTGCAACCCCTCCAGCATCTATTACTGTTTATATTCTTCATTTTTGCCAATCTGACTGGAGTGAGGTGAAATCTTAATGTGGTTTCGATTTGCATTTCTCTGATTACTACAGATTTAGAGCACTTTCTCATGTATTCATTGGTCTTGCTCAATGTCCTCTATTGAGAAGTTTTAATTAGCTCTCTGGCCCATGTATTGATTGGGTTATTTATGTTTTTGAGGTTAAAATTTTTGAGGACTTGGTAAATTCTGGATATTAGTGTCTTGTCAGAAGAATCACAGGCCATGATTCTCTCCCATTCTGTAGGAAGTCTCTTGACCACTTTAATCAATTCCTTAGTGGGCAAAAGCTTTTTAGCTTTATGACATCCCACTCACTGATATTTAACTTTACTTCTTTCACTTTAGGAGACGTGTTGAGAAAGTCTTTGCCTACTCCAAATGCTGGAGTATTGTTAACTTTTCTTCCAGCATTTACTATATGATTAAAATGTTTTCTTCCAACATTTACTATATGATTAACATGTCAGACACTAGGGAGACAAAAATGATTGAAATATAGTTTCTGCCTTCAAAGGGACTCATTCTAGTGCAGGACACAGAAATAAGAATAGTCACACTAAAAGTGATGAAAGCATAAATACCTGTGCATCAAAGAACCATGAGAAATGGAGAAGGAAGCCTCTGACTTTTCTTTGAGATCCAGCAAGTAGGTGAACTAGCAGATCCATAGATAATTGACAGAGAATGCAACAGCATGGAGGCATGTGAAAGATGGGCACGTTTGTTGAACCGAATGTTCACTGTGGCTGAGTGCAGGAAACTTGTGGAGATAAGAGATGGCACTGGAAAGGTAAAACAGGTCAAATCACAAAGGGAATTCTATGCCACATCAAGGGACTTCAACTTTTTCCAGTAAATATGATGAGGAAGCTTACTACAGAGCTTTAAGCAGGCCTAGTAATGTGAACAATTGTGCCTTATACATCAGTAAGAAAGAAGAGAGTGACTTGGAGAAAGCAACTCAAGAATCAAGAAAATCACTTATGGGTGCACTGTACTAATTCAGGTCATATACAGCATCATGGGGAAATAAAACAGCAAGGATGGGCATGAAAAGGAGGGATAGATTTTAAAGAAAACTAAGAGACAGAGTTCTTGGAATATAATTTTACTAGTGGAGAGATGGTAAAAGGGAAAGAATAGTAACATACCATTTCAGATTTCTGAATTGGTGGCTGAGTAGATGCTGTCAGAATTAATTGAAATGTTGAAAGGTCTTGGGTTAAAATACAATGAATTTGGTTCTTAGATCCCTATATGACACTTAAGAACCAAAATATCTAACCACCCAAGGCAATATTCCTGTGTGGGGACAGAGGATGGGTTTGGAGGAAGACATACACCTGATGGTACTTAAAGAAGAATGAACACATCTACAAGGGACTGAGGACAGAACCTTAGAGAATACACATTTAAGGGACTATAGAAATAGTCCCTTAAGCTTACACGATTCTCTCTCTCTCTCTCTCTCTCTCTCTCTCTCTCTCTGTATCTTAACATTATAATGTAAGCACTTTTCATGTTATGAGACAGTTTTTGTGATTAATTGATAGGTTCTCAGTGTCTGAAATAGCAATTTGGGAATACTGCATATCACAAACCAAGCTGTTCTTAATAGCTTTTATTAATGCAGGGCTAGCTATGGAAAACAGTTTCAAGAGTCCTTTTTGTTTTGTCTTTTCCAGATTTTGCTGCATGTTTAATTCTAACTTGAATAATTTTCCTGTCTTGAATTCAGTCTTGCCAGAGAAGATTGCAGGAATTCAACAATGGAATAAAATGAACGATTATGTCATTAAATCAGCCAGTCTTTCATCAAATTTAAAATAAGTCTCTTCCAACCCAGGAAAGGATAATGTTCTTTGGCCCCAGGTGAAGAAATGAGAACCACATGAAATTTTGCCATTTTCTCATCTTGTATCTGGGGTAAGCACATATTGAGTATCTTCTTAGCACTCTTCTAACAGAAGTCCTAGCTCCTTGGTGGGGATAGGGAATGTATGGAAGAATGAGCCACTGGTCATTCTTGTGCTTACTACTAGCTATTGATCTTGATTTGTACTCTGAACAATGATATAAAGTCCCAAACTTTAAATGATTGAGGAATGCAATTGGTTGAAGGAGAAGAGTGACATTTGCAATATTGAGATAAGAGAATTTAGAAGACCATGAGTCTCTAAGAGTAAGACAAAAATGAGTCATGTCCTTGTCTTTTTCTGATAATTTCGTTGAGATTTCACAATCCTCTTCTTTGGTTTCACAAAAATAAGGATCTTGGTCTATGATCTACAGTATTCCCAAATTGTTATTTCTGACACTGAGAACCTATCAAGTAATCACAGAAGCTATCTCATAAAATGAAGAGTGCTTATATTATAATGTTAAGATACAAAGAGAGAAAGACAAGTGTGTAAGCTGTGGCTGTGGCCTGTGTATCATGTGGAAAGCCATATCACCCATCAAGAACATGAGCTGCGTAGGTGATGGGAATATGAGTTAAGTCTCCCCCTGTGTTTTCTACAATATAGTTATATTGTTTTTACAACAGAAATAAAGCCCATCTGTGCTTGTCACTGCCAGGAAATACGTAAAACACATTCAAAGAATATGATTCTGCACTATGGGAGCTTTGGAACCTTTTCCACTCTAATGACCTTCACCTTTGCCCCACTTTGGAATCCAGGTTCACACCTTGTCTTCTCTAGAATAGCCTCTGGGATCTTAAACCTGATACTCCACACCCAGATCACAGCTGCCTTTCTTCCTCACTCTATCTTGCCCTAACCTCCATACTTTGTCTAAAACACCATCAAGAGCTCCAATCCCTTCACTCGTTTTATTCCTAGGATACCCTTTTATCCCTCCTTGCCATCTCCAGATACTTTACTCACCAGTACTGTATACAATGACTGAAATGCCTTCTTTTTGTATTTCCTTGTCTACCTTCCACATCACTGATTTTTTTTTCTTCATGGATGAATTATTGTGAGAAAACATCTTATCTTGTATTAAATTAAGAAAACCTCTTTAGAAGACAGCTGTGGCCTCTACCCATGGCAGATTGACAGCTGCCTATCTCAAACCTTTCTTCCTTACTAATCAAATGCATTTTTAGTGCGACAATTTACATAGCTGAAAATTACATTTCTCAAATTCCCTTATAAACAAAAGTAACCAAAGAGATAATATGCAATAGTTACATGGGGAGGTTTCCCAGAAAGTTTTTAAATTCAAATTTTGAGTTTTTTCTTTTTTTTTAAATTTGGGCAATAATGGTTTCATTGTGGCATATTCATACATGCCCATGTCAACTTTTTAAAGGGAGCTGGCTCTTCTGTGCCCATTTTTCCCTTCCTTCTTTCTTCCCTCTTCTTGTCTTTTGCTGAGGTATAATGGCTGAAGTGTTAGCAGAAATTTTATTACTATGAAGAATCCCTAACAAAGTCCCTGCATGCTAAGAATAGTGCACTAGAAACCTAGAAGGAGCCTGGGAGTACTGACAATATTTCGTAATTACTACATAGCACTGGGATTACTGCTTGCATACATTTTTAATATACATAAGGGGAAATGTACCTGTATCTTTAAAAAGCCACAGTTATCAGGTAATTGTTACTAGCACTTTGGCAATTACTAATAAACATAAAATTTCATTAATTCATTCACCACTAAATATTTACAGCTGCCTGTTCTGAATCCAACTATATGTTAGGAGAGTGAGTAAAACAAAAGGCATGTAAGAATAGTTTTAGAGTATAAATAACTCTACATTTCTATTATTTAAAAAAAGATACACTTTTTAGACAAAGTCATGATGGACTTCATTGAAATCCTTGATTTTTTCTTTAGGTACATGAAAAATAATATGCAATACACACTTTGGGTCATCAAAGAGGGCAGCGGCAAAAGGTGAGAGGTAGTGATTGAGAAAGAAAGTAACAAGGCTTGATTGAACCTGAAAGAAAATTCTAAGCAAGAACAGTTCCAGCCAGGTTCCTTCTCATGCTGGGAGGAAAATCATGAACATACATCTGAAAGGAAAATAAAAAACTTCAGTGTAGGAGAGAATACAGATCAAAGTCTGGCTGCTGTCATTCTGTTGTAAGACAGCCAGTCTCTCTGTTCTGAAGATTTCCTTTTTCAAAATCACCACCTGTTGACAGCAGGCTTGACTGTGGCCCAACACCCTACAACTTTGTCAGTGGCCCTGGAGTTTTATTATAGTACATCAGCCTAACTTCATGAGAATGTAAGAATAGCAACTACCTAGGATTCATGTTTCACAGCCCTTTGTCTTCACAGCCCACGTTGTCTGATAATTCAGCACTTACGCAAAATGAACTCACTCTTCATGATGTACTTTATTGGATTCCCCCGGACCTGGCAGGAAGAGCCCATGACTTACTTGCTTTGCTCAGTGACTCTGCATCACTGTGCTTTTGTCCTGTTATGCCGTATTGGTTGATGTATCATATTATCATAGGCTTTGTTGTAATATTTTACCAAACAATGTGATAAAGGGATACACTTGCCCCACAGTTCAGAGAGTCCCAGTGGCTGTCCACTCACTTAAGGTACTTACAGACAATATTTAATCATCTGTTCATCACTGATACGACAAGAAAAGAAAAACTTGCAACAGTAAAAACAGGCATTTCCATTTGTCCCTTTTCTCTCCAGTACAGATCCTAACATGTCTCTAAGCCTTTGGTTAACTGACCCTCAATTCCTTCTTTTCCCATGACTCAGTTCCTGTCTCTTGGAGTCCTCAACAATATTAAATTGTGTTTCTCAGATTTCTTCTATAGTCACTTACTATTTCAGCATAAGGCTAATCTTTCAGTAACTCAATTCCTTCAGTAAAGGCCTTAACCTGCACAAACACTCTCTCAGCCTGTTTTGATTTTGACAGCCTGACTTATTTATAAAACCTAGTACTGTTTAAGAAAAACACAAAAGTCATAGGTGGTATGCTGGGCATGCATGAGCTTAAACTAATACAGTCTATGCAAAAAAGATATTTGGGGAAGCTCTTGGGAGATGGGAGAAAAGAGATTTGTATCCAGCTTCAGGATAAGGACTTACTGCCCTTGTGTTCATTTTATTTTTGTTTTTGTGTTGCCCCTAACCTGGCAGTGGTGACAAAGACCAGAATCCTTCTCTGACTTGAAGGCACCAAAGCCAAACATTTTCCCCATGAAATGCAATCATTAGGTAACAGCACCCATTAAAACACCAGCACAGAAGAGCCTTGAGTCTTTGAATAAGCTTACTGGCTTCAATTTTAGATGTGATAGAAAAATCTTATAAGGAACATTTAAAAGTGAACTCCTTGGAGTTCAGACTATGACATTATGCAGCTGTACATTGCATATTCTTATTTGAGATCTTAAGACAAATGAAAAGTTGACTATTCTATTGTAATTGGAGCCCCTATCAGTTGTGAGGGGAAAATTCACCATTTTCTACCAGGAAGATTAGAGGCTGTTTCTAACAAAGCAAAAACCAGTTATTAAAGGTTTCTAGTTAAAGAATTTTTGTGTTACTGAGAATGTGTAAGTAATTAATGCCTGCCATCAAAACAGGCTGCACAGAGCTGACTACAGACATGGGCAGATGCATAAGGAAAGCCCTATTCATCCATACCAAAACTCATTTTTTGCCTTTCATGACTAACTTCAACCCCAAGATATCCAAAATGAGACCCAAGGAACTTGAATATTTAATTCAAATATTTCCACAGAAAGTCTATGTGGATTTGGGGTGTGGAAAGAGTGTTTCAAATCCTTATCCCATCACTCACTGGCTCTATATCATGAGCAATTCACATAACCTCTGTGGGCAAAAACTAACTCATCTATGAAACAGGGTGAATAATACCTACTATTTAGGGTTATCAGGAATTTTAGCAATAATATCTACAAAAAATCTAGTACACAAGAGGCTTTAATTAGATGATCAATATTTCTATAATAAATCACCATGTTTCTCCCAAAGTATATACACACATACACTGGGATAGTAGGGGAGTAGCTAGACAAGAGGCAGACAGAATGGTGTGATAGTTTATACTATTAGAAGACACATGTTTTCAACACCACAGCAATACTACAGAAACATGTTTTCAATATTTTATCATTTTACCATTCCAGAAAAAATACAGAGTTTATCTGAGCTATGGTTTTTATATCAGGAGTCAGCTTCCATTCAGAGAAATATATTACTTTAATTTCCCAGAGAATGGGAAAGAACTTTTCTTCCGGGGGAGAAGGAAATATTGCCCTGTAGCCACAATCTCCCTGAGAGGCTGGCCAGTCTGAATCTACCTAGCTGAATAACTCCTACAAATTTTTGCAAGAGCTTTGGTAAAGTAGAATGGAAAGGAAGGGGATGTGTGAAGGGGAGAGAGCAGTGAGTTGTTCTTCCCTTATTCCTGCTTACGTGTCATTCTCAATCAGCTCTTCCAAAGAGAGAAACGCAAAGTAATAATCTGCTTTTCTTAAAGTACTATCTTCAGTGCTTGCCATTTCACCATGATTGAGGGTCTGTAGTGGCTACACAATACACTGCTCAGATCCCCTTTAGGGCTCAGCTCTTACTCCCTTTGCTGCAGGGAGAGTTGCCTGCTGATGACTCACAGAGGACTCACTCCCCTTGCACTGCCTTCAATCTTAGAGAGCTACCTCACTGTCCTCTGGCAGCTGGCTGGAGGTTCTAAGGCCCTGCACCCCTCCCTCAATTCAGGAAGGGCTATTCCATTCTAGAGTCTCCCACCCCACCCCAAGCTATCTATTTAGGCCTCTGCTGCAATTGCATCACAGTTGAAGTCCTCTTTTTCCTCTGAATGGATGCTGGATCTTCCTTGCTTCCTCATAGGTGTTCCCGAGAGATCTCCCCACTTAACGTCCAGCATGCAAATAGTCATCTCAGAGCCTATGTTAAGGAAATGGCCAGCAATAGTGATCGTGGACCATAACAGGCAGAATCTGCTAGGACTATGCTGCTAGTAAAATTCACAGCTGCTCAGGAAGAACTTTGAGAAGCCAAGGAGGGGGTGAACTGTGAGTAGCTGCTCATTGTAGACTGAAGGGAAACCTGCATATTTCTCATAGAGAAAGCCTAGTGTAAGGGCTAAACACCCAAGTTCTGGAGCTGACTGCCCAGGAAGAATCCTGCCTCTTTACCCCTTGCTGGTTGTACAACCTTGAGCAAGTCCCTTACTCTCTGTGTGACTTAGCATCCTCTTCTGTAAATTGAGGATAATGATACCTACCTCATAACTTTGTTGGAAGAATTAACTGACTCAATATGTGTGAAACACTTAGATTAGCTTTATCCCTCGGCATATACTCAGGAAATGGTAGTTTGAATAATTCATGTGTGTTCTGGCATTAGTCAGTTTTTTGATACAAGAACAAAATTCCTGAGTCGTCATCTTTTAAAAAAAGGTTTATGGAGCTCACAATTTTGGTGGTTCAAAGTCCAAAAACAGTGGCTCCATTGATTTGGCAATTGGTGAAGGTGGGGGATACTACTATATCATAGCATAGCAAGAAAACACGGAGAAGTAAACACTTACATCTCAAACAAGAGCAGAAAGAGAACGGATAGAGCCCGAATCCTTTTCAGGGGAACACTTCTAACAATCTACAAACATCTCTAAAAGCCCCACTTCTTAAATGTCCACAGCACCGACTAATGCTATGATCCTGGGAACCAAGCCTATAACATATGGATCCTTGCAGGATGTAATTAAATAATTTCACACCCAAACTTGGTAGTGTCTGTATTTAGAAATGACCAAGTAATCAATTGCACATTTTTATCTCCATTGTTCCAGTTAATGAATTCCTTGACTGCAAAGATAATATATTTTATTATGTACATAGTCCAAACCAATCCACATATTTGTGCATATACACGCACCTATGTAAATGTACATTTGTGTATGTAGAGTATGTGTGCCAAACTGTCTATCTAAAACCATATTTGTGCAAGGACACCTTAGAGAAGCAGAGATTGTAATGCCCCTGAACACAGTATCTAGAAATGACAAGTGCTGCCAAGTTGAGCTCACCAGTGATCTGTACTCTCCCCTTCAGCTCTGATCCTTCATATTGGGATAGTTTCTTTTAGCAAGAAAAAAAAAGGAATAACATTTCTGTCTTGCAGGATAGTAACTCTGTCATGTTATATTCATGAAAGGACTGAAACAGAAACAATGATGCCTGCTGGGTGATAAAATTTAATCTCTTTCTGTAATATTAAATGTGCCTAAAGAACCTGAAGTCAACAAGTTGGTAAGTGAGCATAAGTTAATAAAGGTTTCTAAAAATCTTTATCTGTTTTAAAAATGTGATATCCCAATTACACATAGCATCTCTAGTTGATAACTTGCTTTTAACCACCTAGGAAGAAAGTCAAGAAACAACCTAAAAATCTAAAATCAGAAATCATCTTAGAAGACATGTGCTTTAATTAAACTCCCTCGCTTTATAAATAAGGAAACAAGACTTGGAAAATAAGTGAGTTGCTCATGGTCATACAGAATTTTTAATTTGTTTTATGAAGTTCTGAAGATCAAGCAAACACTCAAATACTTAATTGCTTATATCTATCTTAAGCACTGCAATTTAAGGTAGAATCACAAAAAGTCAATGGGGAATCTGAGCTTATATTGGTCCGTCGGATGCAAACAAGAAACCAAACCCAGTTCCAGCTCTGGAAAAAATGACTGGGCACTTGCCAAAGGTTTTGCATTGTGCATTTCTGGACCCCATGTGCACAGAAAGCAGAGAAGGATAAAAATGCCAGTCATTGTCCACTTCAAACCATTTAGAATCCATCCATAGGATAGCTGAAAAACTGGCTTGAGATACATTGTGGCACGAACATTGTTAGCCAATACAAGGAACAATAATAATAATGAACGTTAGTAGGGTGCTTTACAAATTACAAAGTATTTTCAAACACAGCCTTTTATATCCTGTTGATGGAAAACCATCAGATGAGGAGGCTTCCATTGTTGTTATTACTACTATTATCTCCAAATGAATAGCCTTAGTCTGGCTAAGAAAACTGCAGGTCACATGTTTGAGCCAGGAAATAACATGTAGTTCTTCTCACTCCACTTTCTGGGCATGTTTCCTATTTACAGATGCTTCTTGCCATACTACATCAGTTTGACGATCTCTACTGAGCTCTTTCTTCACAATTGAGTATGTAAGTTAAGTAAAAAATAAAGTTAATTAAAAAGAACCACTTAATACATAGATTAGCCCAGAACATGGTCACTCACTCAGTGTCAAAGATTTTTATGCTTGTGTATGAAGGACCAAATCTGATTCTTTAGAAAGAACCTGATGTGTGTGTGTGTACGTGTGTGCATGTGTGTGCTGCTGGGCATCAAGCCCAGGGCCTTGTACGCACTAGGCAAGCACTCTACTAAGCCATATCTCCAATTCTAGAGACAACTTGATTTATGCGAAAGTCTAGAGAACTCACAGTGTGCATTTACAGAAATTGTGTACTCTTATGCTTAAATTCTGTTTTGCTTCCCATGAGACAAAGATCCCTTGGACTCCTTCTTTGAGAGCTTTCCTGAACCAAGAGGCACACAGACATCTCCTGTTTGTGAAGGTGAAGGGATAGGGAAACTGAATAGTGGCCTCCCTCCCCAGAATTCTATGCAGGAAGACAGGATTTGACCTGCCGTAATTTCTTTCATGACTCAATCTCCTTGTGCCAGGCCCTACACCATGAACATTCACTACTTTTCTGCCTGATCCAAGCATGGACCCATCTGAAGAGGCAGCCACAAAAGTGATCTGCAATTGTGGGTTCTCAAAGTCTCATAAATGTCCAGTCTGTTGAGAACAAGAGTTCAGAGACGCTCAAGAAAGGATTATTATGCTGACCTAAATCTGCACTGAGGTAGAGAAAAGACCTAAACCAAAGAAAAATATATCATATTCCTTGAAAGTAATTCGAGTTAAATAATCTTTTTTCTTTAATATTCTGATTCATTTTTTTGAAACTGTAAAGCCATTTTCACTTTTTAAACCCTGCATTGCTAAGACCCACAAAGAGAATCAAACCTGAATTTGTTAACAGAATATATACTCAGAGTTTAAATGTGCTATATGAGATGAAGAAAGGTATACTTGGTTACTGCTTTGTGGCTCTCACATTTGTTCCAATTTGATTTGTGAGAGGCTATTCTCAAGATGTTTTACTTATTAGCTATTCTGATCTCTAGGGTATCCATTTATGGCACACCAGAGGGGAGCATCACGTTAGAAGCAAATCTTTCTAGGAGAAAAGTGGGAAATCTGCATGGAGTGGGATTTTACTGAGTCTTTGCTTAATCTTGGTTTCCACAAGATTCCAGGTACAGCCATAAAACACCTTGGGCTGTAATTTCCTTTTTCTCCTCTAGAACCTTTCCAATGAATAGAGGCCATTCTGAAAATCTGTCAAGAATGCTCTAGCACAGCACTATGACTGAGAAAGTTTTCTTTTCTCCACAGTATACTCATTCGTATTCTTCAATACCCAGATCAAATTTCATCTCCTTTGTGAAGTTTTTTGTGTCATCTTATTTCTATTTGAGAATTCACTCATCCTGTTCACATAAGCAAAATCAAGAATATTTGGGAATGAGTGACCAGAAACCCTTCATCTCAGACTTAAGAGGGATAGGAAATCAGATGGATTGGCTTAATGAGGGATTTAAAGGAGAGCAGATATAATAGTAGGAAAGTTGTTGAACAGTTTTGACTTGTTGCACAGCTGCTTTGGAGTCAGACAAACCTTGTGGGGCACCACTTAGGTGAATATAAACTTAATTACATTTATAGACACAGGCAATCCATGCATTCTGTTTCTTCCTGAGTGAGTTTTGAGAGTTTATGTCTCTTTAGGCTTTTGTTAATTTCATATAAGTTGTTCATAATATACCTTGTTATCCTTTAAATGTTTATGTTAGTGGAAACCAAAATTAAGGTTAGGCTCATTGAATGCCTAAGAAACAATTTGTTGGGTCTGTAGTGATGTTTCTGTTCTCATTTGTAATGGAGGTTGGTCATTAGTGTCTTTTCCTGTCCCCCCTCTTTATCCTGTTTAATCGGTCTAAATTTTTATCAGTTTATTACTCTTAAGAACCAACTTTTAGTTTCATTGGTTTTTTTCTATTATTTTATTTTTATTTTTTCTATTTATTTCTGCTCTTATTTCCATTATTTCCTCCCTACTGCTTATTTTGGGTTAAATTTGTTCTTCTTTTTCTAGATTTTTAAGAACATTGATTTGAGAACACTCTTTTTTTTTCTAATATAAGCATTTAGTAATACAAATTTCTTTAAACACTGTTTTGGCTTTATCTCACAAGATATTTTATAACTTTTCTCGTAAAGTATTCTTTTATCCATAGATGATTTAGAATATGTTACTTATATTCCACATATTTGATGATCTTCCAGATAAAATTGCTACTGATTTGCTTAATTCCTGCTCTTCAACAGGTTCTGAGTTTGAAGTTGTAATTTTCTCTTGCTCTTTAGTTGTGATGGTGGGTTTTTGCTAGTGTTTGAGCTAAAATATGCTTTTCAGCTTCATTCCCCATCCTCTTGCCCTTCAGCCATCTTCCTGGCAGTCATCTGGATGTGTCTAACTCCCTGCCTTCTATGTGATCTGATAGAGGAAGCACGAAAAATAGTAAATTTGATAGGAAATCAAGTGGAGATTAAAAGACTGCCAAGTTGCACTAAGGGTTTGGTAAAGATTAGTTAAATAATGTATACAATAGAATGAATATCTCCAAAAATACTCTGTAGCTCAAGAACAGGGCACAGGAAATGTAAAATAGGGTTTTATTCCAACTGGAGAATTAAAGTGTTGGCAGAATCACAGTATAAAGGACTCTCAGTGCTTAGTTACGCATACTCCATTGATATAACCCCACAATTCTAAATTATCTTCCCCAGTTTTCTATTTGCTTCTCAGTACAGGTAACAAATGATTTATGGTAATTATATATTCTATTTTTTAAGGGGGAAGAGAGAGAGAAAGAGAGAATCAATTTTATTTATTTTTTATCTGACCTTTGTTTCTCTGACACTTAGTTGTATATGTGGTGCTACAGTTCGAACCCAGGTCCCAGTGCATGCCACGCAAGTGCTCCAACCACTGAGCCACCACTCCAGCCCTATATATTCTATTTGATACCAGAGTCATAACAGAAAATATAATGAGGCTCAACAAACTTGTAACCTCCATTCTTCATCAGTGATTGCAATCACATCTATTATTAAGTCCTCTAGCATCCAGATAATATTAATATATTATTTAAAACTATAATCAATATAGCCTAACTTATTTTCCAACTTTTAGAAACTTAAAGTCATACAATTACTTAGTTATAAAAATTAAAATAAGAAAAATTTTAAGAGTAATTTTTTGGGGCTGGCATGTGCAAGGATGCAGGTTTGAAGCCCAGCACCATGTACACAACAAAGTGTCAGAGCAATGAAAGCCACATGAAAAACTAAATAAAAATTGCTTCTCTTTCTCCCTCTCTCTCTCTCTCTCTCACTGTCCCTCTCTCTTAAAAAAGAGTCATTTTTTGGAGATAAATACTGAAATATACATCTCCACAGATGAAATGGTATTTTTTTAGAGACAGAGAGAGACAGTGAGAGAGAAAGAGAGAATAAATTTTATTTACTTTTTCATGTGGCCTTCATTGCTCTGACACTTGATTATGTATGTGGTAATGGGGTTTGAAACCACGCTCTTCAGGCAAGCACTGTAACTGCTAAGCCACCAGTCCTGAAATGATAATTTTATAAAAATACAAATTTAATTACTTCTTTATTGAAATGATTTTTTTTTTTGGTATTAGGCATTGAATCCAGGGCCCCTTAACCACTGAGCCACATCCCTAGCTCTTTTTATTTTATTTATTTTTAAAGAGAGCGGGACAGTGAGGGAGAGAGAATCAATTTTATTTAGTTTTTCATGTGGCTTTCTCTGCTCTGACAGTTTGCTGTGTATGTGGTGCTAGGGTTCAAACCCGTATCATTGCACATTTCAGGCAAGCGCCATAACCACTGAGCCACCGCTCCAGACCCCCCTTTTATTTTTTATTTTAAGACAGGGTCTCCCTAAGTTGCTTAGAGCCTTGCTTTGTTGCTAAGGCTGGCTTTGAACTCATGATCCTCCTGCTTCATCCTCCCAAGTTGCTGGGATTACAGGTGTGCATCACCAGGCAGGCCTGATTTAAAATAAAATATTTTATTTTAATTAATTAAATTAAATCTAAATTTAATTACTTCTTTGTTGAGAAAGAATATTCTCAGAATTTTTCTACTAATCTTAAATGAAGAACACATGACAGTATTTGTTAATACATCCATACACAAGAAAATAGTTCATACATGTGATCATATATATTCTACACACATATATAGTCTCTAGATAAGTCATACAATGATGCACAATCAAATTCACAAAAATTTCTCATAATTTGAGAAAAGTCATGATTGACTTTCATGGAAGCCATTTGCTGTAAAATTTATTCTGTTTTTGGAATTTAGAGCTAATCACAAATAATGATGGGAAATGTTTAAACAGGTACTTAAACTCAAAGATGTCACCTAATCTGATTACAGTCAAGCTGGGTTCTACATTAAGTTCACTCCTTCTGTGTTTCCCAACTATCACTGGATCATAAGTCTCCTTGCAAGAGGGCTTGAAAGAAGAAAAATAGTCTACCCCTGACTAATGAATCAGAAGTTGTATCTATGTGGACAAACGAAAAGAGTACCTCTGAGCTGAAGTTTGTCTCTGCAACTCAGAAGGAAGTGCGATCTTACCCATCTGCAAAACTAATATTTACGCTTCTGGTACTCTCCATTTATTGATATAAATACAGCACTAACTGTAAGTATACTGTTTAAACTAGCATAGTTCATGTCTGTAAAATTTGATGAAAAGTACTACGAAGTTGCCAAGTATTGCATCGATACTTTCATGGTAATAGATTTTTAAAATCAGTAAATGGATTTGTGATGTTGCAGAAGGTAACAAATCAATTTTACCATGGCTTTAAATTCTTTTCTCTTGTGGGAGATTAAAAATAATGTTTAAATAATTTGAAAATATAATTTGCTTTTCTGGATTAATTTTGCAAAGCTATCTGTTACCACTGATTTAAAGAAAATTGATTACATTATGTTAAGCATTTGTGGACATATGATTAAAAATGTTTTATAATTACATTTCTGGAGAAAAAAATAGATTTTATTTTATAAGCAATGTTACTTAGAAAACTTGGCCAATCCAGAAAAATAAAAAGGCAAAAAGAAAGGAAAAAGAAAGAAACAAACAAACAAAAAACTAGAAGAAGCCAAAACAGGAAGGCTAGAAGTTTTTAATCTCTCTTAGGAGGGATAAAAGTCCTATAGTTCAAAACTTGTGGTTGTTAGCTATCAACATAGCAGAGCATCAATTAAAAAACAAAACAACACAGCACATCTTGCTTTACTGGCACTCTTTCCATAGAGTGCTACTGCTGCTCTGAGGCAGCAGAACTATGTCCCGGGTTAGTCTCATGGGTGCTGGGCTTGCTACCAGTGACATCCTCGCTAATGTGCCCTAGTTAATCCATCTGCAGCCTGGAAAAACAGAACAGATAAAAATGGGATATACTACATGATGAGAAAGCATAAACTGATCACGGTCTTGGATGTCATATTTGGCTTTTCTGGGGAGAAAACTGTTTTATTTTTTGTACCCTTCTGTCAACACCTTAGAATTTCATTTAACTCTTAACAAGAACTAGAGAATACTGAACACTATAGCATCTCATCTTTTTAAATGGAGCCTGAATTATCACTTAGAATGTTGGTTGGGAAAGAAAAACAATACGGTTTGTTTTGTTTGACAGTGGCTGGCGATATTATTGTTCACATATGTGTGTCTATAAATATTGTAGTGCAAGATGCAGCTCTTTCCCTTGAATATAACCCAGGCATCTAAAAAGATCAATTTGTCACCATGGATACTGAAGAATCTGGCCAAATGACCTAAAATGCAGATTGTAGGTAAAAATTATATTAGTATCTGTTGCTGTGACTGATGCCAGTGCTTGGGCCTTCTAGTTTTTAAGAGCAGCCCCAGAGATGAACCCAGTGTCCCCTAGGTCCCTGTCTGCATAGATCTTGCTGTCAATCCTTACCTGCTCCAGCTCCATATGTTCTCCTGAGGTTTGAACCCATGGGTTTGGCTATCCACCCTCATCAGAATCTAATGACACTGCTAATGGTTCCAATTGTTGGTCTCTGAGAGAATCTTTCTAATCTCTGGGGATTTATTAATTTCTATCTTTATCCAGACCAAGTGTGAAAAATCTCTTGGACTTCTGTTTTAACTTAAGCAAAATGCATACTCCAATGAATGCAGTGGTGTACAGCTATAACCCCAGCTACCAGGAGGCTAAGGCAGGAGGGCTTCAAATTAAAGACCAGCCTAAGAAACACAGACCCCACTTAAAAACAAACACAAAAACATTTACACCAGAAAATTAAGAGCAAGTAATGACTATTAAAAAAAACACAAAACTTAATTCAAATGCTGTTTCTATTTTTAACTCACTATGGACATTGAGTAAGTTACCAAACGTCTATCATTCAACCAGTATTTCCTGAAAGCCTACTGTACCAAGCATTCTTAGGCAAAAGGCAGGCAAAGGAAAATGAGAACCAAAACGTTCTGGCTCCTAAGATGCTCACAAAGGAAAAAAGAAGATGCACATGTACACCAGCATTCAGGATGCAGGATGACGCCAATCATGGAAGAAGGAAATGAAGGAGCACAGGGAGGATCCTGTAACCCAGAGGGTAAGGGTCAGGGTGGGCTTCCAGAAAGACCAAGTCAGTGGGGAGGCTTGAAGGAAGAGCAGGAGATAGCCAATCTATGGGATAGGAGGAGGAGAGAGGGTGCAAGAGGAGGAAGGCATGAGACAATCCTGGAAAGAAGGAAATGTTCTTCTTGCACACTACTAGTCCCAGCCTGAAAAGCTGTCATAATAATATAAATGCCATTAATTCATCTTTATGGTTAAACTGCAGATAAAAATATTACTATTGGTTTAAGTATAGAAGTAATGATAACATTTAAATGATAACAATATTTAGCAAATAAAATCATCATATCTACCCTGTGAACTAGTAGTTTCACTCCTAGGCATTTACCCAAGACAAATTAAAACATGTCCATACATCTCCAATAAAGGTGTTCTTAGAAACTTTATTGATAGCAGCCCAAATTGGAAACAACACAAATGTCTACTAACTGTGAAATGGATACACAAATTATGTATGTATAATTATACAGTGTAAAACTTCTCTGTAACAGAAAGGGAATAAACTTGATACACGTAACATCATAGATGAATCTCAAGACAGTCTACTGAGAGAAAGAAAGCAGATATGCACAGAAAGAACACATGATTACGTTTATATAAAGTTCTAGAAGAGGAAGATCTAGCCATGAGGGATGAGGTCAGGCAAGTTGTTGCCACCGATAGGGACAAGGACTGACTAGGAAAGAGCTCAGGGGAAATTCTTAGGGTGTGCAAATGACAGAGATAGATATACAGGTGTACTTATCAGCTAACACTCATTGAACTCCTCACTAAAGATTTGTGGAAGTCATTGTATATTTCAGATCTAAAATAAAAATAGTAAGTTTTTTTTAATTTTTTTTATTTTTGAGCAACCTTGCAAGATTTTAACAAAACAATATAAAATGTGTATAAGATGTGTAAGTTTTAATAGTGGTATAAATTTGCCATTCTGAGGCAATCTTCTATGTGTTCTAGGCCTGAGGAAAGTTATGGGAGCCAGTTTTCTTATTGTTGGGGAATGGAGAAACAGAAATGAAGAGGAGGAAGCCAGAACTATGCTGTCCAGTATGGGTGCCACTAGCCACATGTGGCTGCTGAACCTGGAAATGGGACCACACCAAACTGAGACCATGCTTTTAAGTGTCAAATACACACTAGAGTAGGAGGCATCATACAAAAAATAAGCAAAATACTTCATGCATAACTTTTTACATTGATTATATGTTGAAGTAAAATCTGAATCTGTTGAATTAGATGAATATAACAAATGATTTCACTGTTTTCTTTTTACTTTTTAAATAAGGCAACTAAAAAATTATAATTACATGTGTTCACATTTGTATCCATTGGGCAGTGCTGGACTATAATGTAGCTTGTGGTGTGGTCTAGAATTAGAGATATTATATTTCAATATATGGGTTCATCAATCTACCTACCTACCTGTCTATCTGTGCTCTGAGGAGGCCTGGAAAAATGATACTAGTAACAATAACCACACCTACCACCCAGATCTTGGCATCATTCCCCTTTAAAAAGAAATATAGAAACTGAGAGAAATGGCTGATTTCAGGAATGGGGCACAGAAAGTACAGGGTGAGCCTGAGCATCTTATTTCAAAAGAAAATAAAGAATTGCTCAAGAAATAAATGGAATAAATAAAAATGACACAAATAACCACCTTTAAGAGGTGCCCAGTGGCCAAATCTAGGATAATTTGAACATCCAACTAAATGATGATAGTAATGAACTATAACCTGTCATAGTAAATAAAACAAGATTCCATGAGTCAATAATGATGTAAATCAATCAGAAAGGAAAGTGCTTCCCAACAACAGAGTGCCAATTGATTATAGAAAAAAATGATGGAGGTAGAAAATTGTCAATGAATACTAAAATTAGGGGGCCAAAGTTTAATGAGAAACAGGATTATTTTTAGGATTATTATTTATTTGGTCTCAAAATATCTTCAGATATATTAACTACAAAGTGAAATTTTTCCTTGGTTTAGAATTAAAAATATACAATTAGAAAAATTATCAAAATAAAACCGGAAGTTATTATGCTTTCTGCCTTTGTGTCTTTCAGTATGACAGAGAAGATTCAAATCCACCCCACCCTCATTTGATAAAGGGAAAGTTAACTTAACCAAAGTTAGGTTCAAAATCACCATTAAGATATGAATTCGTTTTTAGAAGATCAAGAAACAACAAACAGTCCTGATGTTTTAGTAGATACGGTAGTGTTATACTTTGGACCTGGACTGTCCCCAAAGACTTATACGTTAAAGGCCTGGTCCTCAGGTTGGCACTTTCGGGAGGTGGTAGAGCCTTCAAAAGGTGGGGCCTGGTGGGAGGTTTTAGGTCACTGAGGGGTGTGCCCTCAAAGGGGTATGTGATCTCTTCCTTGTACTCCCTCTTCCCATGCCTCTCTCTCCCTCCCCCGCCCTTTTGTTCTGGATTCCTGGCTTCCCAGCTTGCTTCACCACACACTCCCTGAAATGACAGACTGCTTCAACACAGGCCCAAAGGCAACAGGACCAAGCAGCCCTGGACTGAAATCTTTGAAACTGTGAGCCAAAATAAAGGTCTTCTTATTATAAATTTTGTCAGGTTATTTTGTTACAATAACAGAAAGTTAACTTATACTGGTAGCACCTTTAAGGTTATAATCATCAGGGGTTGGAGCATTGACTTGGCAGTTACCACACTTGCCTGGCATGCACAAGGACATGGGTTCGAACCCCAGCACCACATACACAACAAAGTGTTGGAGCAAAAAAAGCCACATGAAAAAAATAAATAAAAGCCACATGAAAAAAATAAATTTGATTCTCCCTCTCTCTCTCTCTCTCTCACTGTCCCTCTCTCTTTAAAAAAAAAAAAAGTTATAATCATCAAAACCTTTCAGGGATTGAAAAAATTTAATGTGATCTTTTTGTTTATCTTCTGCATATACAGAAGAAAATACTATAATTTGTGGTGAAAAGTTGCAAATTTGGTTGAAGAATGAACAAAATGAAAGCTTTTTTGCAAAATCAACTACAGATGCTGACAGTGACTATTTTTTTAAATATGATCACCTTTTTAGCAGTTTAAAATACTACAAAAAAAGAAAATTTGGATCAAGGCAAAAGGAGATAATAGAAACTATTGCAAACCTCCATTGAGTTTCCTAGCAGCCAAGAAAATAGGCACACATAATTTTAAAGATAAGTTATTAGAAGAAGAAAACATTCTAGATCCTCAGAAAAGGAGAAGCTTATCTTGATTTTTAAATTTGAAAAGATGTTTGTCTCGTGAAAAAATAATAATATATGATGTAATGTAGTATATTGTGATCCTTAGCTGGATTTTTGTTATTGATGTCAATATAATCGCCTATGGCCAAGTACATGCTATGAAAATGTTGCTCAGTGAAGGCAGTTCTTAGAGGGCTGAAGAATATTGACAGTCTTCCTGTGCTCTAACAATACCACTGTTCTCTGAAAGACACATTCTGCTAAGATACACCTAAGTAAATATATTTTCTCACTTGATTCAAATATATCATATAAACATAGATAATTGAATCAATTGCTCTGATATTTCTAGATTAGTTTGTTGAATTAACATAGAAATGAAGGCTCTGGAAGTTGGAAAACTGGATGTTAGGGAGCTCCTGGTCCAATAATAAATTATAGCATCTTGAATCATAAGTCATCTCTGACTACTGGTGTAGGAACTCAGTGTGTGTACCAGACAGACAGTTGGCTCTTTCTCTCAAGGCCATGTGATCCACTGTGGAAGGCAGTTGTTTCTTATGTTGTGCTGAAAACTACTGGGTTGTAGCTTCCACCAACTTTTTTTTTCTTATTAAATAGTTCATTTATTATATGCTCAAATTTTCTTATGTGTTTAGTTATTCATTTTATAATTTAATACACATTAATTGTGCAAAAAGTAATGGATTTCATGTAACATGAACATATCATGGTTTGATCTTGTCCACCCTCCCCTTTACTCTCTTTTTTCCTCCCCTATCTCTCACTCACTCAAATCTGTTCTCCCTCCCTATTAATCCTACCTACACTTTCAGTACATCACTTGCCATACTTATCTGTCTTTCTGGCTGATTTTGTTAACATGATGTCTTCCGGATCCATTCATTTTCTTGCAAATAACAGAATTTCATTTTTCTTGATGGATGAATAATATTCCATTTTGTACATATACAATATTTTCTTTATCCATTCATTTGTTGATGTGTACCCAGGCTGTTTCCGTATCTTGGCTATTATGAATACTGCCAAAAACCATGAATATTCATGTGTCTCTTCTGTCTGCTAACTTCATTTCCTTCAGAAAAGTATTAAGGAGTTGAAGAGTTGGAGCATATAGTAACTGTATTTTTTTTGTAGCTACATTATTTTGAATTCTCACTAACAGATATAAATTTTCCTTTTTCCTAACATCCTTGCCAATATCTTTTGCTTTTTCTCTTTTTTTATATTTTTATTAGATGTATGTAGAGATACAATTGAGGGGGAAACATTATCAAACCATCAATAACCAATGTATATATACTTAGTTATCCAGGGCTAATGCCAAATCATGGATGCCCAGCTTGAGTTTCCCCTGTTGCTGTTTCCCCCAGAAGAACTCCTGTGTTAAATGGGTATCTCATTCCACCAACTTTTAGTCTTGCAGATCACCCGAGCAACTCCTCTAGTATCAGAAGATACTTTTGATTCCCTACTCTGCCTTACCTTCCCTAAGTTAAACTTCTCCAGATTATGCTATTCATCCATTTAACATAGTGATGACAATAACATTAAAAGTTATATTTTAAACTTTTTTCAATGCTGTATATACATTATCTCATTTCGCCCTTACAATAGATCTCTGAATGCTATGCAATAGGTATTTTGCACCTGAGAAAACTTCCTTGCCCACGATCATACCACTGATTTATGCCAGAAGGTATATCAGAAGCTTAATTTCTTCACTTTCTTCCTATCTTCGTTTATAAATGGCACTTATAAACAGGACTGAATGCTAAACACAGTGAATATTTAGAAGGAAAATCTGAGGGCATTTTTACAAACATGAAACAAATATGATAAATGTTTCAAGTGTCAACAGTTTCACATAGGCGTTTGGAACTTCAAGATGGTAAGTTTTCTATTTTCAGCTAAGTTTTCCCAAACTATAGATTTGGGTTGAGGTTGAGGTTCAAGTTCAGGTTCCAGTTTCCTGGTGGTCCCAACTGTAGGATACTATACAAATATAAACTCTTCTGGTTTGCCAAACAAACTTTTTAAAAATTTTTTAATTTTTAAAAGTGTAAGTTTCTATGACTTATACTTCAGTCAATTCATCACCAATGCTCATTATTTTTCCCATATTCATCTTCATCTACTCTTACTGAGTTCCTGGGCAACTTCAGATTGCTCTTATGTGTTTCTGGCAAGAAGAGTCAGACTTCAAATATTTTTTCTTAAACCATAACAAAAACCCACTAACCAACACAAAACTTTCTTTACAAGTTGGGATAAAATCCTTACAGCCCTAAAACTAAATATAAAATCTCAATTTAAATACGCAGAAGCAGTAGTTAATGGAATACAATTAAAATAGCCTACAGGATCATTTTAACAAAGTCCAATTTAAAGAATTCTCACTGTGTGGAGGAGGTGCTCTATTGAGCATGAGCAGATTGAAAAATCAAGTGGTATAAATGGAGTCCAAACCTTTTGTGATGTGATGGGACTCACTGTAGGCCAGAGAACTGAAATATTAGTCTGGACTCATTCTATTTGAGTAGAAGAATTTGTGCTTTAGTTTCTCGCTTCCCTTTCTGAAAGTGTCAAAATGTCAAGTAGAGCCATTTTTCTCAGGAACAAACTTATAGATATGAGTACATTAAAAAAAGAAAACTAGTCATTATGCCCTCTAGCTAGCAAATGTTTACAACAGACAGGAGCAGACTGGGAAGAAATGTACTAAGTTTAGATCAACCATCTCTCCTTGGGACATGGACCCACCCAGACCCAATTCCAGGGTTCAGTCTTGCAGGCAGTGGACATTTGTTGAATACTAGACATTCAAGCAATCATGCTGACACATAGTGTGGCTGTTTCATCACTTATTCTTAGCAAAGAATTCTAACTTTTAAATACCATTTCCTAGTCCTCAATCTAGAAGCAACAGGAATATTCAAAGGGTGCAGGTTGTAGAATTAAAGTCAGCTTCTAACCTAGGTGTTTTCACCTGTAAGACAGGTTATTTATTACTGGTTCCTGATATTGCCTTGTGTATGGAGACCTCAGTATAACTTTCCTGGCTTCTTCATTTCTTTACCTACTCTGCCCCAGGGAACGAGGAGGCTGGTAAATTTGAGAGGAATAAATAGGGCTTACACAGCTCAACCCCTGCCATACTCTGCTTGCTTGAGGAATGGCCCCAGTAAAGCACATATTTATGTCATCTTTTCCACACTGGAAGTTTTACATGGGGAGGCTCCCACAGCAGGAAGCATGTGTCCATCTGGCAGGGACTGATGGATAAGTCTGCCTATTTCTGAGAAGCAGTATCCCATTTGATGTGCTCCTAAGCCACATTATCCCTTGTTTTAATCAGTAGTAACTATAGTGTTTTGATCTCCATCTGTCTTATTACTTGTCTATCTCTTAAGTAGCTTAGAACTCTAGACTACTTTTTAACTGTGTTGACCTTGGGAAGTTATTTAAATATAAACATCATTTCTAGACATTATTTATCAAGTTTCTGAGCATCTTCTGGATGTATTTTATCAACCTGGCAGGACTGTAATGTAAAGAGTCTAGCACAGGGCTTGGCATTCAATTAAAGTTTGCCTTCCTCTTCTGTTATTTTCCTTTTAATTTAGAGATCAACCCATTGTCTTCTTTCCTTCAATTCATTCCAGTAAGTTTCTTCCGTCTCTCCTCACTGCTTTCAACATTCTTTTTTTTTAAGAACAATTTTTTAAAAGAAAGGACAGTGTGTGTGTGAGAGAGAGAGAGAGAGAGAGTGTGTGTGTGAGAGAGAGAGAGAGAGAATCAATTTTTATTGAGTTTTTCACATGGCTTTCGTTGCTCTGACACTTAGTTGTGTATGGGGTGCTGGGGTTTGAACCCGTGCATAAGCGCCGTAACTGCCAAGCCACCACTCCAGCCTCCAAACACATTCTTCTTAAACCCTTCTGTCCCTAAATATAGCTCTTACTCAATGAATCTTCAGTTGCATCCCCAGAACCAACAGCATCAGCATCTTCTGGGAACTTGTTAGAAAAGGAAACTCTCAGGCTTCACCCTAGAGCCACTGAATCAGAAACTCTGGGGGTGGAGCACAGCAATTTCTGGTTTAACAAGCCCTCCAGGTGATTCTGTTGCACATTAAAGTTGGAGAACCAGGGACCGAAATCATTCAGCTCCCTGGCCTGTCTCCACCCAGACACGTTTTGTGTGTTAGTCTCTTCTGTGATTACCAAGTATTTTGTGGGGTGTCACATTATTAAGTGTTTAATAACTCAAAGCCCTACTGCCTCAATCTCCATCCAAAAAGAGCAATATTTGGCCCTCAAAGGATTTAAAAATCTATGGGTCTCTTTCATACATATTTTTGTCATTTCCTAATTAGAGCATCAGACTTGAAAATTTGGGCAATTTAGTTTGTCTTATTTAGTTTACCAGGGGTTCATTTTCTCATCCATTGCATAACACAAACCACTCATAAGTCTGCAAACCTTTGCTCTGTGTTTGGTTTTTAATGAGTAAATAGAAAATCTTCTATCACAGGACACTATAGGTAGCATTGAAAAAAATTGGTTTTCACAGCACTGATTTCCTAACAACTTGAAAAGCATTGAGTAATTCAATTATCCTAAAATCGTCATCCAATTTGTTTCTCTGTGGGAGTGCTAGTATTCTCATATCATGAGGACTGGGAAATTAGCTACTTTCTGGAATATGTGAATTTTTTCCTTCTTATTTTTGCTGAATCTCTGAAATATTTAGGGGTAGTGGTTGTGAGGGATTGGGGAGAGGGGCAAGGGAGGAGAGGTGAAATTAGATTTGAGAAAACAAAGATTTTTTCATTTCAAATGATCCCCTAATATCACTATGTAATTGGCTCAATATTATTTTTCCATTTTTTCAATATGCTTTAAAATTATCCTTTAGTAAATGTTACCTAACTCCTAGGTACTCCAAAATAATTGAATAGTTAAGGTATTTATTAACTTTCCTCTCACTGTTATCCAAATGTTTATGAAAATTAATTTTAAATCAATAATATTTGTAGATATTCATAGTTCTACTATAAACTAGTATTAATGTGTATCATTTTGGAAAACATCATTCTTTCTCATGCCATTCACTATGAGGCACATTTTGGGGAAGCAAGTCATTCATTCAAATTGTAAGGAAAAGCGTTTAGTTTTTATTAGTGTGTAGGAGGCTTATTCTCAAGGGAGTATTTCATAGCTATTATTCATTCAATCTCAGTTTGCCTGGAAGGGAGAAAAAGGGAGCCCAGAGAGCCAGTGTCAATGACTTGAGTCATTGTTCAGCTCCATTCCCAAGGGCTACTCAGTCTCAACCAAACCCCCCAGGTTCAATTTAAAATGCCCTTGCAGGGGCTTTTCTTTGTGATCTAGTCCCACTGACAGCAGTGCAGACACCACCTGTCTGTTCTCTGATCACCTTTTACCTGCAGGATACTTGGAGGCAGCCATGGAACAAGGAATCTCCCTGTGCCTCCCTGTGCCTCCCTGTGCCTCCCTGGCTTTCCAGGGTCAGGGAGACATTCCTAGAGCTGCAGCCTTCAGTTAGTCCTGAGATCCCCGTGGTGCCCACCAGAATGGCCTTGTACCTTGTTATGTCACTTCTCCACATTTTTAAATTAGGTGGTTATGGCAGAGGTCCTCCCCTTTCTGATTTTATCTTCATTAATTTCTAACTCGTGTTCTTTCTTACAGAAATGAAACTGGCCTTGTTCGACTCTTAAGTGTTTCCTAAACCTATTTAATCACAATGTTTTTTTTCTTTACTGCACGAAGTCTGGACTCCAGGACAAGTTATTTCGACACTGCCTTCTTCTTTTTTTTTTTTTTTTTTTAAGAAAGAGGGGACAGTGAGAGAGAGAGAGACAGAGAGAATCAATCTTTATTTAGTTTTTCACATGGCTTTTGTTGCTCTGAGACTTCATTGTGTATGTGGTGCTGGGGCCTGAACTCGAGCACTTGCGCCTGCCAGGCAAGCACCTTAACCGCTGAGCCACCGCTCCAGCCCCATCGACACTGCCTTCTTAAATTCTCATCTTACACTTTAACTTTTCTTTAGTCTTCTGCATTAATTCCAGCCTCTGATCATCTCAACTTTCTTTTCCATCTCCACACCTAAGCTATCAAATTTTGGGAAAGGTTACAAAAGCATTTCAAATGTTGTGGGCTGGAGCTGTGGCTCGGTGGTTGGAGCACTTGCCTGGCGTGTGAGAGGACCAATTCAAACCTTAGACCCACATAAACAACTAAGTGTTAGAGATACAAAGGCCAGATGAAAAAGTAAAAATAAAATTGATTCTCTTTCTCTTTCACTCTCTCACTCTTTCTCCCTTGGGAGGGGGGGGAAGAGCTTCAAATGTTGGTTCTTGGGAGTCTTTTCAGATCCTCCAGTGGACTGTGCATGGCTTCACACAGGACAGTCACTGGGGAATCCTACTGACATGCTCCATCAATCTCAGGGCACCCTTAGTCTACACAAATGACCTTGTCACTTACTGTCATTACAACCTTCTAGATCATTCAAGTATTCCTTGTAGTTCTCCCCTTTTCCTTCCTCTTATTGCTGCAGAGAGACCAGAGTCTCTCCATATTCAACTCAGTCATCGCACCAACTCTCCTCTTTTCAATTCCATCTCTTGAGTGTTTTTGTTAGGCTTACACTCTCACCACCTCTTACGAAAAATAATAGAAAAGCAAGTGAACAGAAATCAACTTCCCTTGGTTTAGCAATCCCTTCAGAGAATCAGCTTTTTAGTTTCCTTTCCAGGCTAAACCTTTCACTTCTGGACCCCTTAAAATCTGGCCAATGTCCTGCTGCTTCACAGAAATTGCTTTCTCAGAATGCAACAATGACCTCTAACACCACATACAATAACCTAACTTTTTATTATTGGATTTACCTCATCCATTTGAGATATCTCATCTCCAACTCACTTCCTGCTTAGCTTTAGGAAGACACACAGACTTTTATATGCGTTGTCTGTCTCCTTCAGGGGACTGTGCTCTCCTAACTTCCCAGAGTGCCCTTCCACCAGGTGCTTTCTCCAGACCACTTCTCTCTAGTCTCTTTCTTGACATGATCAGCTCCCATGTTTAGAAGCCTTATTTCTTGTGGATAATTCCACTATGTAAATTATAACTGCCTATTGGACATTTTTACCTTGTATATTACAGAGAAAGGGCTGGCAAATGTTTTTACGAAGGACAGATAGTAAATATTTTAGACCCTGAAGGCCATATGGCCTGTCACCACTGCTAAACTTTGTTGTTATAGTGTGAAAGCAGCCACAGACTATACATAAATGAATGCATGTAGCTGCATTCCAGTAAGACTATTGATGGACACCAATAACTTGAATCTCATATAATTTCCATATGACAAAAAATATTCTACTCTGGATTGCAAAAAAATAAAATGTAAAAATAATTCTTAGTTCTTGGGAGACCAGGCAGAGCTGGGTCTGGCCTCAGGCCTTTTGCTAAGCCTTATTCTGCAGGCATGCCTGTAGGACATATGCTCCTCAGCCATTTATCCCTCCCTCACCACTCAGATTTTGTTACCTCTTTAGGACTTATTTTTATTTTGAAATAAAGAGCTGTTCTTTGTATAATTTTCCACAGGTACCGATTTTGTCTAGGGTGAGTATGAGGAAAGCAAGTTTGAATTCAATATTCTCATTTTCAGACGAGGAAAATGAGCTCAGCTTTGGATCTGTCAAGAAGTAGTGCTGGAGCCGGTGTTGAACTCAATTTTCTGGATTTTTCAGATCAAGAATCTAGATGGGCTGCCTCACAGCAGTCTGCTGCCTATAATGTATGGTTTACATCTTTCAACACAGGAGAAGAGAAACAGAGAACATTTCAAGGTTCCTTCCAGATCCACAATCTAAATTTAGTTGCACCCTACCTGCTACAAGCATGTTCTCTCGTCATGCTGACCCCTGCTATGACGCTGCTTTTTAGCTTAGAAGAGGCCAGTGTTTGCTGACACATGTGTAAAGTTCCACAGATGTGGCCTTAAGGTTGAAGTAGAAATCTTTACATGCATAATGAAGATCTAGATGACAACTATCACAATTTTGGCACAGGAAAAGAGAGTTAAAGTCTATTATTGCATTAAAAAGTGAGATGCATTTGCTATTAGTTCCAAATATGTCAAAAGAGAATGGATTATTTTCCTGCAGCTAATGCTTATTTTATCCTCTTAAATGTATTTCATTAGAACTCATTCAGTATTCAGAATTCCATTGAGAATACTGTAATATTCACTGCGTTTTTATGATGTTATTGAGGTCACAGATAGTTTTATAAACACTTTTCCTACTTCTTAAATTTTAGGGCTGTAAGAAAACAATTCATCCTTACTTCTTTCAGAGTCTACCTGTTTGGTTTTTTAGCTATATGTCAACTTGGCACTGTTTATTTTAACTTTACTTTCTATACTATTTTAATTATCTATTTTGATTAAAGAAATTTACAAAAATGCTAAATTATGTTATTTTGTTTTGTGAGAAACAAAGCAAACCAACAAATATACAAACAGAAATATTTGACTATTTTTATGAACACCATTAGGTTGGACACCAATTGTGAATACAAAGATAAATCATGAACATGTATGATTCTACCCTCATTCCGATTTATACTTTTTTTTTTAACTCAAGGATCTTAACCTTGATTTATACTTCTTTTGTTATTGTATTAACAAGTGGCCCTTGCAGAGTTTTCCTTTTTCTTGAGGGTGCATTGCATCATAAGCATAAGTTGGTCCTAATTAAAATGAGGTTATTGTGGGATACTATATTCAAGAGATAAGTGTTTCTGAGGTGTGTATTCTGTTACTTACTTTCCTTTAATAGATACAGTGCAGCTCCATAACAAACTACCCCTTTCAAATAACAACTCTTTGGTAAATAGATTTTTATGTTTGAATGAAAGATTAAATTAGACTTACACATGGCTAAATGTTTAGAGAAATTTACTATCAGAACCAAAGCAAATAGTTGAAAATGCCAAGTTTTGTTTTCTGAAGAAAATTACTTCTCATGTATATAGTTTGATCATTCTTCATATTAAAGTAAAACACTTCACAAGATACCTGGTAAAAACTACTTTTTATAGTAGTATTATAGAGTAGGCTAAGCTGCTATAAGAAAGGGAGCCCAAAAATTCAATGGAAAAATAGAAGAGGAGGATTAGAGAGAGGTTAGCTAGCAGGTAGTTTAGAGGAAAAAGTGTTAGTGTTCTATAGCACAGTGGGCTGACTAGAGTTAATAATAATTTACATTTCAAACTATCTAGAAGAAAGGATTTTGACTGTTCTCATCACAAGGAAATGATAAATATTTGAGGTGACTGATAAGCTAATTACCCTCATTTGATTGCTGCATCTTGTATCAAAATATCACACAACCCATAAATAGTACAATTATTGCATGTCCATTAAAAATAAAATGCTTTCTAAAAATATGATATTCATCTGTCTCCCATATAACAGTTCCAGATTAAGTGTCCCACCTTGGCAAGTAGATGTGCTTCAGAGTCTGGTGGCAGCTTTACTATCAACAGTTGGCTTCCAGGGTTGCTCTTGTGGTAACCTTTGCAGCTAATTAAACAGGGAAAGGGGAGAGAGTCCCTGGAGGGATTTCCTTTTGCACAGATTAGGCAGAAGTGCCACAAATCACCTGCATTCATATTCCATTAGCAAATATCCGGTCACATGATTATACCAACAAACTACAAGGGAGACTGTGAAAAAACAGAAATAATGTAAAACTACAGCCTTCACATACCCTTTGATTGTGAAAAACTATAAATAAACCAACTGCAAGCTCTGCAAGGTCTCTAGAATGTTACACAAACATGATAAAATATAAGAAATAAACAGGTTAATCCGTTTCTATTATGACAATAATTAACAAGCTAAAAACCAAGACAAGCCTTTCTGATTTGATGTCACCACATCAAAAAGATTTTTGTTACCAAACAGGCAGAGGAAATAGCCAACTTAAAATAAATCAGGTTCTAAAGGCTGGAAATTCATTTTCTCATAGAAACAATGCTCTAAAAATGGCCAGTTTCCAAAATTATTTCAAAAGGGCTCATTTACCTTGTGCAGTATGTAATAACAGCAGAGGAAGCCAATACTATACTACAGTACTTAAAATGGAAAAACTGCTGAATAAAAATGGCTTTTAATCAGGATTACAGAAGGATAAGTCAGAGCATTGGAGGAAACACATACTTTAATGTGGTCAAAGTGAACTTCCAGAATCATTGTGGCAGTTCTTTAGTTCAAACTAAAGATGGACAGCTTTGCTTCTTCCTCCCAGGTTTATCACAAGCCAAGTGCTTACACTTACCAGCCATGCACTAGAGGTAGACTTAGGGAACAATAAGGAAGGGAGAAAATAATGACTAGAAGTGTAGAAGAGGAGCATTCCAGAAACAGGAAAGAAAAGGGAAGGGAGAAGGCCTCATACACACCTGTCTCCATGTCTACATGTGCATGAAAAGGGAGCGCAAAGAGGAAGAAAGGACAATGTTGAGAGTGGGAGAAAGTGACAAAGACTCACGTATGCATGAGCTCTTCCAAGAAAGGCTAAGAAAAACTTTCAATTGAGCTTTTTCTAGTCCAACCACCAGGAACTTGATTATGCCTGCAATGAGGGCCTCAGATCGGGAGAGAAAGTGAGAAAGTGACCAAGGTGTAGAGAAAGAATGTTCACAAGTTGACAGGAATTCGGGGAGAGACTAACCTCTATTTCATTTTTGTTTAATTGGCACATAGAAAGTTAATTGTTTATTATTAAGGGAAATATGTCAAAATGCAAACTAGAACAAGCTTCACAGTAGAAGACTCTTAAATTAGTCCAGAGGAAACAAAAAGGGCCCCAAAGAATATACCCAGACTCTTTGTGTCTATTAAGTACACATTTATTCTCTTCTTTTTAGCTGTTTTGTCAGTTCAATTTGATAGCTTCCCTACAGCCTCTGATTACTCAGGGATGAGCATACTGCTTCACGTCTATGTAGGCTTCTCTGGACAGGCATCTCATAATTGCTTCAGTTCCTCTGTTACAGGCTGCTTGGATAGGGGTAACTCCCTTGAAATTTTGTACTCTTCTTTAAAAGAAGCTCTTGAGTTCTCATTTAAAAAAAAAAAAAGTATATGCAGGGCTGGAGCAGTGGCTCAGTCGTTACAGTGCTTGCCTGGCATGTGCTAGGTTGCGGGTTCGAACCCCAGCACCATGTATACAACAAAGTGTCAGAGCAATGAAAGACACATAAAAAGCTAAATAAAATTGATTCTTTCTCTCACTCACTGTCCCTTTCTCCTTAAAAAAAAAAAGATTATATATGCAAGGTAATTTCTGTTTTAGTCAGCTTTGTGGCACTGTGACCAAAAGACCTAATAAGAACAACTTAAAGGAGGAAATTTTATATTGGCTCACAGTTTCAGAGGCTGAGTCTGTGGTCAGCTTACTCCATAGCTCTGGGCCTGAGATCAGGCAGAACTCATGGCAGAAGAGCATGGCAGAGGAAAACAGCTCAGAACATGGCAATGGGAAGCAGAAAGAGAGAACTCTGTTTACCAGCAACAAAACATAAACCCAAAGGCACACCCCTAGTGACCTACCTCCTTTAGTCACACTCTACGTGTCCAGTTACCACCCAGTTAATTCATACCAGTGGACAAATCCACTGATTAGGTTGCAACTCTCATCATCTAATCATTTCACCTCTGAACCTTCTTCCATTGTCTCACACATAAGCTTTTGGGGGATACCTCATATCTAATAGTTCCATTCCCGAATTACCACTTCCTCTCTTTTCCAACTCCAGACAACTGGAAATACAGTAATTAAAATCATCTGTCTTGACCTATGCTGCCACTGAGTCTACACTGGGTATTTTTCTACACAGCATTAGGCTTAAGCAAGTGTTGACTACCAAGGTTTGAAATTTTAGCTTTCATATTTTATCTTGCTTTTTTATTTATTACTTATAATTTTTTCCTAAAAGTCCCTTTTATCCCCATATTTGTTCCTGCATAACACGGCCAGACAGGATTAGATCCCTTATGTATAAGGACTTACTGTTCTTATACTATGAAAGAGAAGGGAGACCAATATGCTATTCTTTCTTGGATTAATTTCTGGATCCCGATAGTGTTTGTGTTTTAGCCAGCACTTACCTAGGGAATATCAAGAGCTAAAATTAAAAATAAAAAAAAATCTCTGCTCTGAGGAGAAAAAAAGATTTCCTTTTCTTGGATTATTCTAAAACTACACAGGGCTGAGTTGATCATCAGATCCCATATGGCATCTGTGGAGTAGTCCAGCCTTTTTTCTTCATTTGATATGCTGTCATGACCTCATTACTGTGTGGACTTCACAACGTTTAGTGCCAAGGGCAGCAAGTGACATGAGGCTACACTGTCTGAGGGTAACAACTCTTTATGCATTCATTGGTTATAAAGCTCTAGTGACTAACAAAGCACATTGGAAAATAACTTTTTTTTTTTAACATCAATGCTCAAGTGCAGGTTGAGCTTTTCTAATGTGAAAACCTGGAATCCGAAAGACTTCCAAATTCAAAACATTTTGAGGGTCAACATGATGCCATAAGTGATGCTTTCTGACGATTTAATATACACAAACCTTGTTATGGGCACAAGATTGTTTTAGAATGTTGTTTGAAATTACCTTTAGGGTCTGTGAATGAGGTATATGTGAAACATAAATGAATTCTGTGTTTAGACCTGGGTCCCATTCTTAATATAACTCATTACGATTTGGAAAAGTAATTTTTAAAAATCCCAAACCCAAAACACTTGTAGTCCCAAATACTTCAGATAAAGATACTCTGTATATAAACTGAATATTAGGGGTAAAGTCATAGAACAAAATATAAAATATATAATGATTATAATTTAGTGAACATTATATTCATAGTACAAATCAATCTTAACACCTCACTTAAATTTCTTATGTATTTTTAGTTGTAGTTTGAACTGCTGTTTAGGTATTTCTTTGAAGCTAGAGAAAGCCTATTTTTGCCATGCTTCTTCTCTTCCAATGGCACCAATCATTCTCATTTGTGATTCAGACTCAAATGTTAGAACTAGATGTGCTATTTGAGACAATTTGGTAAGCTGCTGTTGTAAGAATAATGTACCCCCACCTGGAAATGCTGCCCACCTGGAGTAAACACACAGGCTTGAGGGGGACATACAGGAGAAGTGGAAAAGAAGAGGGGACTCCCAAGAGCCATCTAGATCTGCCAGTCAATGCTAGAAAGACATTATTATATTGCTCCATCTTAGAGACATGCAGGAAGGCCAAGGGACTTATCCAGGGCCACCAAGCTAATCTCTGAACTAGAACTCATTTAGAGTCATTTTCCTAGCATAGTCTCTTCTTACCTGCTAGAAATGTCCCTTAAAATGCAGTTATCTTAGTCAGAGTCTTCTTTTTCCCCCACTTTGCTTGGAAATTGACTTAGAAACTTACTACCCATTCTAAAATAAAGTAGGAGGGGAACCTGCTTTGCTAGTGAACAGTCCATGCAGATGCACTGATGCTCCTGGACCTGCCTGACTCTCACCCTTACCTCTCACCCCTAGCACACTTGGCTGGTGAAAGGCACCTGCACTCTCGATTTGCAATTTCATTCTTATCTTTTCACCTCCATCCATAGCAATTCTTGTTTTTGTTTTAAGAAAGAATCAATTTTATTTAGATTTTCACCCGGTTTTTGTTTCTCCAACATGTAATTGTATATGTGGTACTGGGGTTTGAACCCAGGTCCTCATGCATGCCGCAAGCACTCTACTGCTGAGCCACCACTCCAACCCACCCATCCATGTCAATTCGATTTATTATTCTCCATTATAATTGAATCTTGCCTCTCTCTTTAATAACATATCTCAATGGTAGAGTACAGATTTTGAAACTGGACTTCCTGGGTTTGAATCCCAGATGTCACTATCAAACAAAAGAATCTTGTGCCAACTAGTTAATCTTTTCAATGCATTGGCCTCCTAATCTATAACACAGGTATAATATGATCTACCTCGTAAGGTTATTGTGAGAATTAAAAAAGTTAATATATGATCAATTAGAACAATGTGTAGCACAGAATATACCAAGATAGAAAATTATAATTATTTCCTTTGATAAAAATTCCTTTAGGTAATTATTATAACAATAATATTTACATACCAGGCACTGTGCTTTACACACATTATTCCAGCTGATATTCAGTGTAACCTTTTTTATGCTATTATCTTCCCCTTTTCCCCTAATTTTTTACAGAAAAGAAATTTAAAGTCAAAGAACTTAGCCAACTTGTCCAAGGTCACCCAGGTAGTAATAAGCAGAGCCAGGATTTGAATCAAGATCTGTCTTACTATTTTTCCAATCTTTCCAAGGAAGGGACATGAGAGTTCTTTTAATGTTCTATTTTCTTTGATCAGTTGGCTGACCTCCCATACAGGTCAGAAGGCTGGGATCCCTCAAAGGCTGAGGAACAAAAGGAAGGGAAAGACCTCTCTTGGAAAGCAGCAAGGATAGGATGAAGACATATCAATGCCCTAACCAGCTTACCTCTACCTTCCACTGTGTCACATGGTATCCATACACCACATTGCTACACTGTACTGCACCAGTAGAAGCTGCCCCCAAACCCTGCTTAGCTGAGGGCAGTATCAGGATATGTGGTTCTAATTACAACCAAAGTGGTAATAATTACAATTTGCTTATCAGTAGTTCTTGGTGTCATTTATTTCCATTCCAGTCTTCAGGTAAAGGAATTTCTCTTACACACACACACATACACATACACACATACACACAACCTTTCCTTTCTTCCCTCAAAGTCCACAATCGCCAGTATCTTGCCACACTTGCCCCATGCCCACCCATCTCAGTTGGCAATGTATCTTCATTTGCCTAAAATGGTATCTTCAGCAGAAAGTTTGGGGCTGATGAAAGACCTGGGGGCATGCTGGGAGAAAGAAGCATCTGTGGTTGCTGGAGACACACCATGCACTGCCTTGTCCCTGCTCTTGTACCACCTCTGGAGCTCAGTCAGCCTCCTTCATTCCCACAGTGCATGTCAAAGCCTTCACCCAGCACCTCCCAGGCACACCCCTGAAATGCAGGTCAGTCAATTGCATGCTTCTGTTTTTCACAAAGACCTACCCCTGCTGGCCATGGTTGATGGGCTAAATAGAAAGAGAAGCATGGGGAGGAATTTTACTCCGCCATCCCCTTACTCTCCCTTCCCATACTCACCATCATATTTAGCTGTCAAACTATTAGATATTATTAAGAGAAGCTGAAATTGAATGTTTGCTGGTGGAAGAGATGTCTAAAGATAGTGGAGTACAACTGCAGGGGAGGCCAAGAGAGACAGAAATCCTGGGCTGCAGCAAAGGTTATTAGCTGAGAAAAGACAAGGAAGACCAGTGGGAGACATGCAGCAGGGAGAATGGCATATGTGACTGAGACCTAAGCCTTAACCCAACAGTTCCCTTGTCCCAAACCAGATTCACTAGATCTAGCTACAGTTTACCTAACATGTTTTAGTTGCTTTGCTGGGTACCTTACCTTAGTCCCAAAGGCCACCACCAGTTGCTACTGCTTGCCACAAAAGATAGGTGGGGAGAGACAAAGCTCTCAAGCCCCCAGCTAGAAGATGAGACAGGTTCCTTTTCTTGCTAATTGTATTTGGAATTTATTTTCCATTGTAAGTGTTGTTCACCCCCCGCAGTACTTGTAGTAGGATGTTTTAGTTGATAAAGGATTTTAAAGGTTGATATGCAGCTCTAACCAATAAGTAACAGTGTTTCTATGTGGAGTAGACTTGATGCCCTGGTCAGATCCCTTTCCTGGGCTGGTGCTCATATCCCTGATTGCTGTGAGTATTGGTTGCCCTCAGAGATCTATCCTTGCCCTTTGTGGAACAGCTCTTCACCTGCGTATTACCTCCAACCCACTGCCCATGAGCGACTGACAAGGAGTATGAAAGGCCAGCCTCCTTACAACAAAGGGACCAACAAGATGGTAGAATTCCTGCTCTAGTGTTTCCCACAGAAATCAGGCCAAAGCTGGTCTCTAGCAGGGATACATCCTGGCTTAGTTCTATGCCCCCCTGCCTCCATGATACCTCCCTTAATTCCCCTCTCCTGAGAGTACACTCCAAGTAAGTCACTTGCATAAGAGTCCTTGTCTCAGCTTCTGCTTCCAGGGAATGTAACCAAAAAACATGCTTGTTCCATATGTGTGTGAGTTTCTTTAGTGTCACCAGAACCACCAAATGTATCACTGGGGAAACCAAGGTTGAGATGAGAACTTGATAGGACCCTCAAGTCAAACTTGGAATACAACCAACCTAATTTATAATATGCCTGGGCCTATGCCTGTATCTGCGGTCTGGCTGACTCACAGACCACATTCAAATCCAAACGAAGATCTATTTGATCATACTCTAAGTTATTTTTTCTCACTGTAGAATGAGTTATTATACTTATTAAAAGAATTAGCTACATGGCACTTATTATTAACCAAGCCATTTGTTACAATTCTTAAAAATGTGGCTGGAAAACTCTAAATAATTTGAAAATTATTATTATTGCCATATTTTAAAATCAGTTGTGAGTCTTTTTGCCCCCCCATCTGTAAACTTTGCAGTTGAGGACATCAAGTCCTTGCTACAGAGGCTCTAGTCAGCCTAGCAGTATTATAAAACAGATCAAATTTTTATCAGTTTGCAACTAATAAAAATATAATTAAATACATGAAATTAAAAAACATAATTTAATCTTTCTGCTATGAATCAGGAGTCACAGCAAGGTCATCATCATAAACCTCATTATAGTATTGCATCAGTGTAGGGAGATTGGTGAGTGGCATTCAGGTTGAAAGAATGCTAGACAGACCAGATTTTACTGCATGTATTTGCAGAGATGCAATTTCATAACAGCTGGCAACTCATCCACTGTTCTCCCTCAGTATTCTTACCCTACAACAGGCTCTAGGTAGAGTCCTCCATCTCAGCTAACTGAATCCATTCTTCCAGCCTACATTTAAAAAAAAAATTGAGTTTTTAAAATTTTCATGGGATTATCCTCTTAAAAGAAATTCCACCTAAAGAAATCATATTTTAAATCTTATTTTTAAACATATTTGGATGTATTCATTTTTGTATAACCTATTGTAGCTTCCATTTACAGCTTATTCTTTATATTCTTTCATGTTGTATGTTATTACGCTGATCATCATCTTCCTGCTCCATTAAATTATTAAAGGGTTTTTTATAAAGGGTTATGTATAATTTATTAACTAAAATTTAATTTCTAGAAAGAAACTATCATTAAGTTTAAAAGTCCTATACATCTGAGAAATGTTTGTTTCTAAAAAGATCCTTTTTTATATTGGCCAAATACATCACAATATTTAAAGATCATAACAGTGTTTCAAAACATGAACAAGATTTTCATTAGGAATGGGAAAGAATTCCATATTGATTTGCCTTATACATACATACACAGACAAGGAGAGGGACTATGATCCTTTTTCTTTTGAAACTTTCCAGTAAAAGTGGCTAAATGAAGGCTTGATAATTCAAGATCTCTCAATGATCCCAAATGTACATTGTGAAAAACTGATTAAACATTAGAAAGTATAGAAAAAAAGAGAAGAAAACATTATTTTCTTTTCAACATAGGAAAAAATTATAGGAAGGCAAATAGATGTAAAATTATTATTGTATTTCCTTTAATTAATACTTCTTTTAATTCTTCCTGCCATAGACCTTAAGAGCTTCCATCATTTCCTAAGTTTAATACCACATCATCTCTCTAATCAAAAACAAAAACAAAACTTCTAAGATCATCATCTATCTTTTCAGATGTATCAACTTTATAACTAAGGAAAGTGATCTGGAATATCACATCTGAAATTTCTTCTTTCCAAGCCAAGTGAATAAGCTACTCATCTTTTCTGTGAAGCCCTTTCCAATCTCCTTTTCCTCACGCAAAATTCATCCTTTCCTTAAAGGTACACTCACAGAAGTTTACATGCACTTTTTACACCTTGAATGTCACCATAATTATTTGTTGTATTAGTTGGCAATTGTGTTTTGCTCTAATTAAGGTATTTGCTATTTTTCTCTCACGTAAAAGAAATTTCACAGTGAGGTAGTTCATTATTATTAGGGTATCTCTTTTCATCTTTCTGCTATCTTCCCCAGTATATGACTTTGGGTTTCAAGGTACCCTTAATGCCGCAAGATTGTTGCAATAGCTCCAGTTATCATATCCATGTTCCAGGAAGGAAAAGGGCTTGAGTTAGCCTTGCCTACCCTACCAACTACCCTACCACCAGCACACAAAAAGAAATTTTCCAGGAGCCCCACACAACAACTTCCATCTACATAACGCTGGCGTATACTTAGTTACCCCCATCTGCAAGAAAAACTATACAATGAAATGAAATTTTTCAGCAAGGCACAAATCAGGTTTCTGTTACTAAGACAAAAAAATGAGAGGAAAGGAATAGAATAGTCAGGATTACTTGCCTCCTTTTCTTTTTCTTAGCATGTTTCCTCAGATGGACTGTGAGCTCACTGAAGGTCAATATTATGTTCTCTCCATTATTGTAATACCAGTACCTTAGTTTACTTTAAACATTATTAAAATTATTTTACTGGTAGAAAAATAGAAATATCATTAATTATATGTTAGAAGGAAGAAGAGCAAAGGAAGGTGTAAGGGGGAGTAATTAACATTAGTTTTTTTAATTTGTATTGTTATTCGCTCTCATTGATCGTTATTTCAACTAGTACCAGTTAAGCTCTTCACTGGACCAGGCCCTGTGTCAGGCATGGGTGATTCAGTGGATGAATAAAACATGTTCCGTGGCTTTAACAAAGGAATAGGGCTAGGGTGGAGAGGACAGTGAGAGCTTTGCAAGTAAACACCAATTTCAGGGAACGTAGTGAGAGACCTAAATGACCATTTAAGAGATCAGGAAGTTATAAGTTTATCACAGGTGAAACAGAGCAGAAGGCAGGAGTGAGAAAGGCAGGCAGGGCCAAATAATAAAAAACCCTGTAAATTATATTCAGAAGTCCATAATTTATTCTTCCTTGTACTATATACCTATTTGTCATGGCAAAATTTTTATTTTAATGGTCCTCTTGGACTTCCTCATGAAGGCAGCACTCAATACTTTGCCCTTGGTGGATACTGATGATCCTTTTTCTGGCTACAAGTATCTGGCTAGTTTAGAATGGAGACACAAGGGTCTCATAGACCTTACTGAGCCTGCAGCATCTGGCTTCACAGCAGCCCATCTTACAGGTTGCTATTCCCTGGTGGGCCAGTATAGGACATGCTGGTCTAGGAACTTACTTCTCCAACTTAGCAAAATAACTTCCTGGACATCATAAGAGTTGCCAGTGACTTCCACAGAAATTTAATCCCACGAACTACAGATGTAAGCTATGCTTTCTTAGCATGTTAACACCTTGGTTTCAGTTACATGAGCCATGGGATGCATACAGATTCAGCTGATGTAGTGAGTCACTGCTTCAGCAGTGTTACAATCAAACTAGCAACTGTAGTGAAGATTCACCAAGTTACCTGTCATCTCTTCCTTCCAGTAATTCAATTCAGTCTCTAACATTTTGTCAGAAATAAATCTATACCAATTTCTATTCTCAGAGAAAGAGATATCCCCCCTTACTATGAAGTAGAGGTGAGAGAGCAGAGAGAGAGGGGAAGAGACAGGAAGATGCTCTGCTGTTGGCCTTGACTACAGAGGAAAAAACCACAAGCGAAGACACACATGTGTATCCAGAAGCTAGGAAATTCAAGGGAATAATTCTCCCCTCCAGCCTTCAAAAGGAACATAACCCACACCTTGACTTTAGACTTCTGACCTTCAGGACTGTAAAATAATAAATCCCCGTTGTTTAAAGCCACTAAGTTTGTGGCAATTTGTTACAGTAGCATTAGGAAACTGAGATATACTTGCCAGTACATTTGTTCATTCCCACTGCTCTTCACCTTAGCATGTCTCCCTTTAGATTATCTCTTATGAATCCAAACTAACAAAATATTTTCTTAAAAATCAAATCTGACTATTCATGGGGTTCGCAGTGTATGAATACTCACCTAACAATCTAGTTAGGTACTTTTTCCAGGAATATAATTAGAATCTGCAAGTAAGGATTGTCTACAAATCCCATTAAAGACATTTGGTGTGATCTCAGGAAAGCTTAACAGGGACGTTATTACAGCTAAAAAAGTTTAAAACAAATTATACCATATGCAGAAGAAAGAATTTAACTAAATAGGACTAAATAGGGAAGAGATTTTTCACTGATGGAGGCAAATTCACAGATTTTGACAGCCACCAGTACACTATACTCTGATTTTTAAATGAGGATACCAGGTTCCTGGGTCTTAGTAAGAGCTTCTCCTAAACAGTGAACATAGTTATTAAATCAGAGTAAATTTAATCCTATTAAATGCTGGTCCACTGAGAGTTGGTAGTCACAAGTCAGCCAATGTGTTCACCTCTGGATGTGTGATAAAACTGAGGTGGGGATTCTTCCTGGTAACCAAAAGAAAATAGATTAAGGTCCAGCTACTCAGTAAGATCTTGCATCCTTGTTTAACAATAGCCACAGTTGTGCCTGCTTTCACTCAACCATGTTGTAAGACTTCTACAAAAGATTAATAACTATTATAGCAAAAGAAGGAAGAGAAGTTCTAAGAAAGAAGAAGAGGTAACATTGGCAAATGCCATCAAGGGCAGAACAAGATGGAGACAAAGTTTTTCCATTAGATTTAACAATCTGACAGTGGCCGATACTATTCATGGAGTGAGGGTTGACAAAGGTACAAAAGGACATATTTTGCCTTAAGGCCATACAACTCCTTTGAAAAGACTCTAGTAGGGTTAAGGAAGGAACCATGGCCTACTGATTCACCTTTAAGTCATATTCCCTAAGGTTTTGCATTTGAATTATAGAGAACTCTTCTCCTCCCCAAATCCTCCAAATGTTTGTTGACTTGCCAATCATAAGTCTCTCCTCAGTCCACCTGCAAGGCAGAGAAACTAAAGAGCTATGGAATAACTAACGGTAAAGAAAAAAAAAAAAAACACCGAGAAGCAAAGGGTCAAAAAAAAAAAAACAACACTAAACTTAAATCAGGTTACAAGTCAGATGAGCTGTAACAAGTTGTGCTTCGAATTTAATATCCTTGTTTTGATAATAAAAAGCTAGTGCCTGGAATTAAATGAGGGGCATTTTATAATTGGAAAACTTTCTTGCATCTCTTCCATTATCTGCACCCATCTCACTTCAAATTAATAGCTGCTGCTGAGGTGTGGGCATGTGTGAGCACAGGCTGGACCAGAGAGACTGAATTTTGTCCAATGGCTAGCATAATTGCACGACATTAAAAAAAATATGAAGAGTGAAAACAACGTACATGTCTGCAACTGCACCTCCCGATGAAAAGTAGCTATTTCTTTCGCTGATTATTAACTATTTTTAAAGGGGGGTCGGGCGGAAGGGAGGCATTTTCTGCCTTTCTAAACTTTTCTTACTCACATCTGATTCATTCACTTTTTTTTTTTTTTCTTCATCCCCAGTCTGTCATTGCCTGCTGCCAAGGGGCACTGAATCACTGCTACTCCAGACTTAAAGCCTTTTTTTTTTTTTCCTCCCTCGGTTTGCAGAAAAGGCCTCCTACTTTCCGGGGTGACCCGAGAGGGCAGTTTTACAAATCTCAGCCCCGGGCTTTGGAAGATTTTGCTCCTGTGAGCGTCACCGAGACGCTGGTCACCTCACCGCGTCTGGCTTTCGGGTCCGCAGGCCTCCGCGTGTCGCGGGGTGCGCAGCGGCGGGGGACGAGCGTGGGACCGTTGGAGCCTGGCCCGGGTGTGCCCGAGGGCCGCGCCGAGCTCCCCCGCCGCCCGGAGCTCCCACAATGCAGCGCTGGCGTCCCAGTTCCGTTACACAGTCTCGCCCGGTGCGGGCGGGCGGCCGAGGCGCGGGCGGGGGAGCCGGGCGGCCGCGGCTGTAACCCGATCGGCCGGCCGAGGGGGGCGCCCCCGCGCCGCTCCTCTCGCGCGCTCAGCCCGCGACCCGGCGAAGGGGCGGAGCCGTCCGGCCGCCCGGCCCGGCCCGGCCCCCGGCCCGGCCCCCAGCCCAGAGGCACCAGTCGCGGGAGCGAGCAGGCCGCCGACTCGGTCTTTCCCGCTGGTTCGGCGCCCGGCGCTGCGACCGCCACACCGCGCCGCTCCCAGCGGAGCCGAGCTTCGTCCGCACTCCCGCAGCGCGGCGGCGGCGCCGGGGCCGGCTGCAGCCCGCGCGCTCGCGCTCCCGGCACCCCCGCGGGTGGCGTCCACGCTCACCTAGCCGGCCGCAGAGCCCGAGCCTCCCGCCGCTGTGGGACGCGAGCCGGGAGAGCGCCCGGCAGGGCGGCGCGGGGACCGGCGCTGGGCGGCCGCCGGGCTCCGGGCGCCGCCGCGTCCCCAGCGCCCAGACCGAGCCGCTGGACGGCCTGCGGGGGCGGCACAGTTGCGAAACTGAGTGAGTATCAACTTTACTTGGCGGCGAAGATTTCTGAGCAACGTCTGGGACCCTCCCTCCGCTCCCGGAGCTCCGGGCTGCCTCCTCCCCGCCCCCGCCCCACTCCGACCGCACGGTAGGTCGCGGCGCCCGCTGGCCCCCACCCGGTCCCGACGCGGGCTCCCCGCCTCCGCGTTCACCTTTCCCCCGGTGGGTCGCCCTTTGCGCCTTCTCTCCGCAGCACACTCGCGCCTCGGACCGAAAAGTACGAGCTCCTTCGTGGCTTTTCTGCTTCCTCCCAGTGTCCTTGGCAGGGGAGTTTAGAGGCCACTTTTGTGGGGAACGGAATGTGTGTCTGGCTTCTTTAATTTTTTTTTTTTTCTCCAGTTAGAAAATCGGATGCTCTCCTGCCGAGTGGCAGTTGGGTGAACGCTTCTTTTCTTTTCTGGGGTCGGGGGAGAATGATTGGTTTATAGGTTTTTATATTTTGTTTGAATGATGACCATCGTGCGTCCCTTTTCTCCGTTGTCGCCCAGGCTTCTGGGGAGGGGAGTCCAGAAGAGGGGACTTTCAAAGTAATTCCGTTCTGCAAACTAGAAACTTTGAGAGGGCAAATCGCAGAAAGCCTGATAAGATTCCACTTTAAGGGACTGGAGCTTTGAATGCGAGTCTTCGTACCGCTGGTGTTTTATAAGCCGAAACCTGGGTTAGTAATCGAGTGTTGCGTTGTTGTTTTAGCATCATAGAGCCGCCTGGTGTTGCTGAACCACTACTTTCCCTGCATCAAATGGAATCTTGAGCAGTGCACTCTTGGGATGTAATTGCAGGTCAACACTGCCCCTGATCTTTAGGGATTTAGAAGGGAAATAGATGCAGGGCACGTTTCCTAGCTGATTCAAACCTGTCAGGCTAGTCCTATCAATAAATCAAAGCATTGCATTTTTAAAAATTCCTTCAGCCTGGTGACAGTAGGGACGAAACACCAGAGATGAGCATTTATGGATTTTCCAGTAGATTGTTGCTCAGCAATTCTTCTTTGCATCTGTCCTTAAATATGTATAGATCTCTGCTTTTCTGTCCGTTTTTTTTTTAATCCACATAGTTTTTCTTTTAAAAAAAAAATTCTTTGATCTAGTGGTTGCCAGGAGTTGCAGTCATGTTATGAAGGAATAGAAACTGGGAAGCTTTCTTAATGGGTTTTCAACATCCTGTCCTTTGCTTGCATGAGGCAGCAGCGAATGCCAGCCAGATCTCTGCAGGGAGAGGTGTAGATTGGGAGAATGCAAACATCAGGGATGCAGAACACAGCACTATCAGTGTGGGAAGTGGTCCCTGTGAGTTATTTTAGTGGACATATTAATGATATTTTTAATATTATTTGTTTCCATGGGGATCTCTCCCCAAACCATCAAAATAGCACCTGACCCAATGACACTTTAAGAACACTAACCATAATTTGTTGACTGTTCTGTTGAAGGATCAAATACAACAAAATATAACTTGTAATGTAGGTAATTAAATCTTTCAAAAATCTCCCCTTCTCTGTTTTTTCCCTCCTTGTAAGAGTCTTACAATGGTACTTTCCATGATAGACGCAACTGTCAGCAATACACTGAGTTCTTTATAGGTTCATTGATTAAGCTTTATTTCTGGGTTTCAGTAGCTCCAGGGACATTAGGAGCCCCAGGGACATTAGGAGCCCCTAGAGGGAGCAAATCAGGGGACTGTGCAGATTAGAAAGGCATTTCTGTTTGTTGAAGTGTCAGTGTGCAGCAGGGAAAAGCAGTTAGTCATTTTTATGGTGTTTGTTTCCTGAGTTTGATATTTGGTTGTGATATTTGGAAAGTGAAGATTTAAAATTATATATGGTTGTGGTGTTATTTACTTTTGTCTTTTATTTATTTTAGTTTTAGTTTTTAAAGTTATGACTTTTTAATCTGAGTCTAGTGCTTGACTTGCAGCCTTCTCTGTGGCTTGTATCAGTTTTTGACTTGAATACCTTGCATTTTGAGGAATGATTAGTACTTAGGGTTACCTGTTCCTCTATTTGTCTTAGGTTGATGTATGCAGTGACTTGGGAGTAAACTTTTTGTTTGCTGCAAGATATCGTTGCTCTTTTTATTGTGATTCTTTTTTTTTTTTTAAGAGAGAGGGACAGTGAGAGAGAGACAGAGAGAAACAATTTTTATTTAGTTTTTCACGTGGCTTTCATTGCTCTGACAGTTATGTACGTGGGTGCTGCGGTTTGAACTGGCGTACTAGTGCATGCCAGGCAAGCACTGTAACCGCTGAGCCACCGCTCCAGCCCCTTGATTAATTCTTAGCATACTGGCTTTGCTAATTTATTAGAAAATGTTAAAAGTCAGAGATATCTTGCCAGTGTTCAAAACATGGCAAAATTCTTTATAAGTAGAAGTGGAGTGGGGATGAGATTTGGATAAGAAAATTTTCTGCATCACAAATATGACTATTTGGATTTAAAAAATAATGTATCACCTCTTTACTCTCATTGGATGCTGACTTGCTCTACCCCACAATAGATTTGAAAATTCAAAATATAGTTTGAGTGAAAATAGTGTTTACCCTGCACCTAGACAGACTTGGGTGGCAGGTGTGGCTTTTTCACTTCCAAGGAAAATAATCTGGCTGCTCAACCTCTGTAATCTGCATTTGCTGTCTGTGAAATGGGGATGCTACTTCTATAAGGAATGCTGTGATGAGCAGAATACCTAAAACAGTGCCTGCCATGTCTTCCCCATTACACGCTGCATCTTGGACTTCTCCAGAGCTGAGCTCATGACCTTCCAGATTTTTGGACTATTCCTTTTCTATTTTTCATCTCATCTTTTTTTTTCTCAGCTCTCAGGCTGTTTTATCAGCCCCTCCAAACCAGTTGGCCACAAAGTCCTGTCCGTTTTTCCTGAGCTATCTCTTTCAAACCTCATTTTCAGCCTTTAACATGCTGCCAGCCTAGTTCAAGCCACTGTTCCCTTTTTCAGATTCAGTGGCCTCCTGTCCACATTCGGTGTACCCTTCCAGTCTGTATTGCTACCAGCAGCCTGAAGGGGAAGGGGGGAGTCATTTGCTGTTTTTAAGGCTCCCAGGTAACATTTATTCTTGGGGTAAGATACAGATACAGAATCTTCAATGTACCTTCAAGGCCTTGTGTAATTTGGTCTCTGCCCCTTCACCTACATCTTTTGCCAGCATCTTGGCTAGTTCTCAGCAGGCTTGCCTCAGAACTGTTGCTCCTGTGGCTGGTCTCCCTCTTTTAGGGGCCATCACCTTAAATAATTTCTCATTTTGGGGTTCTAACTTAAAAATATCCTTCCTCTGTACCTTCTGTAAGAAGGCTGTCCTTATCATTATGTAAGTCAGAGTGCCTTGATTTTCTCTCTAGCAGTATAATCATCTTTTCCTTCTTAATATTTACCAAAATTTATTATTACACATTGTTTTATTGCTTAATATCCTATCTCTTGCCTTTAAGGACAGTGGTAATGTCCGTTTATTCACCAGTGCCTGACGTGTATGTTAGATGCTCAATAAATATTTGTTGATATGGTGAATAAGATAATAATATCAGTTTTGTATTCGTATCTTAATTGCTTTCTTTATAACTGTTATGTTTGCTTTTTGGAAAGTGACAGAAAAGCTCCTCCAACTTTGTTCTGTAATCCTTCTTCACTGGTTATATGAACTATACGAAAGAGACTTTGCGGGTGTTAGGTAAAATTAATGCATTTGGGCTCTGTGAAAAATTCAGTTAGTAATAAATTGAGACACCTTTTAATTAGTGTTACCCTTGTGATTTTTTGTTGTAGATAATCCTTCTCTAAGTACATCGTTAAAATAATTATGCATTTCTCATCAGCACAGGATTAATGAAAGGAAAAAAGATCTTATTATGCCATACTATTTTGTACCATATCACATGATAACACACCAGCCAGCTATTGTCCATTGCTCAGTGCCAGACTTCAAAGGAAGGTTGGGAAAACTCCAGTAGAAAATGAAAGTTGGAGTTCTAAAGATGTTAGGTATCCTCTAGGTGTTGATGTCACTAGAGAGCCTTTGACCAGTTCCCTAAGGGAGAGGAGGAGTTGTTTAAAGCTGGGAGCCAACTAGAGGTGGCCAAGTTCTTATTTTCTTTCTCACTAAAGCATTCCTCTTTTAAGCCAAAAGAGTCTCATGACCTTCCAAGACCAAAGAAGGCTTAAAGCTTTGAATATTTTTGTCATGTGGTTGCTCTTTACAAGATATTAGTTTGAAGTGCTATAACTCTAAGGTAAGTCTTTGTTATTGATGACGTGATCTCTACTTCTTACATAATCACGTGCCTTTTCTCATGACTTATTTTTTAGGACAATAGTTTTCCTTCAGTTATCACCTCACAGCTTTAGCATGTATGTTATTCTAGTTCTGTCTTTGTACTTTGTCAATTTTAGGGGACTTTAGAGTTGATTCTTGTGTCTTTAGCAGTTTTTCCTCAGCCCTCAACCATTGGCTTTCCCCAAACAAACTGATACCTTACAGTGTTCCAAGCCTTCAACAGTGGGGTGCTCTTGGGTTGGGAGAGCAGAGAGGATTATAGCTGCATTTTTGAGTTCCTGTGATATGCCAAGCCCTCTACTGGGTGCTCTCCCAAAAGAGGAGTGCATAGTTTAGGTAAAGAAGAAGCTTATGCATTTGCTTTACCCAAAGTTATTTTTCTACTTGTTCCCTAATTCCCCCTTCTCTTTTGCTGGTCAGGAAGATAGACATATGCCTTCTTTCCTCAGACCCTTTAGCTTACGTTGGTGTTTATTCAGACCCAATTTTACCTATATAAAAACATTAGGAATGTGACTGGAGAAGGGCTCACCACATGATTTCCCCTGTGCTCCCAGGACATTTGTATCAGGAGTAGCCACCACTGTGGAGGAAAGTTATGGTTGAAAACCCTTGTTGTTTTTGTGCTCCTCCTGTATATATGCTTACTGGTTATCGTGGTGACCTTGAACAAATTGTCTAGAGCTCCTTAGCACCAGTAGTATGTATTACTTATTTATTTCACAGCTTGGTACAGAATTTAGAATTATTTGATTTGGGACACTGGTTTTTTTGTTTTTTAAATCCCATTCAGATATAGCACAAAGCTCATTACATTTAACTCCAGGGCTGTCAAAGTTTTATGCATTATAAAAAATATTTCTTATTCAGTAGTATATGTTTTACTCTTTGTTTTGACACTAAGTCAGTTTTAAATGTAGGTTGTAATAAGAACATTGTGATAATTTTCCACCAGCTTTTATTCATGTGGGTGATATATTTTTGTCATTCTTGTTAACTGTCATTGGCTTCTAAGTGCTAAGTCATGTTTATCCTTAATTACAGTTATTTTATTATTGGAAGATTCCTTAAGATTAAATTATTATGTCAAATATAAGAATACATGTTGAAAAACCTAGGGTTCCCTTAATGAATAGATATTAGTCAGAAAAGTAAGAATTTATTCTCTTTTTTGCTTTAAAAATCTGAATAGATTTATAATCTATAAACTGTCATAGAAAATCATTGAGAAATAGGGATATTTTGTAATATTTAAGGTAAAATCTGCCATTTCTTTAAGAGGTTCTAATACCTGATGCATTAAATGTCAGAAAACCTTAGCTTATTTATACTTTGTACTTTTTAGATGTATAATGACTTCCCGTGTATTTCTTTTTTTGAATAGCTGGGATATAATTGACATCCAATAAACTACACATATTTCATGATATAAATGTTTATGAAAATCATCACCACAATCAAAATAATGAACATGTCCATCATGCTCTTCAAATTTTATTGTTCCCCTTTGTAATTTTTTTCTCTTTCTATCCTCCCCCACTTTCAGAACCATTACTCTGCTTTCTGTCAATATAGAGTAGCTTATTTTTTCTCGAATTTGAGATTAATGGAATCATGCAGTGTGTGTCTTGTTTTGGTCTGGCTTCATTCACACAGTAATTGGTGATTCATTCATGTTGCTGTTTTGCTTAGCTTTTTTGCTACTGTGACTAAAAGTCCTGACAAGAACAATTTTAAGGAGGATAAGTTTATTTTGGGGCTCACAGTTTCAGAGAAGACTCCATTTCTTGGGGCAAAACATCATGGCTGAAGAGTATGGTGGCTCAGGATATTGCAGTCAGGAAGGAGAGGGAGACTCCACTCACCAGATAAAATATATATACACCCCAAAGGCAGGCTCCCAGTGACCCACCTCCTCCAGCCACATCCTACCTTCAGTTACCATCCAGTTAATCCCTATCAGGGGATTGATTCACCAATTGGGGTAAGGCTATCTTAACCCAATCATTTCACCTCTAAGGCTTCTTGCATTATCTCACACATGAGCTTTTGGGGGACACCTCACATCCAAACCATAGCAGTTGATAGAACAGTATTTTTGTTGCTGCAAATTATATAGCTCCATAGCAACATGCTTATCCGTTCAGCTAAACACACTGGACTTTGGGGTTGTTTCTAATTTTGACTATTACCAATACTGCTGCTGTGAAAACTTGTATACAATCTTTGTATTGATATTTATTTTATCTTGGGTAAGTGCCTATGGATGGAATAATTCCTGTGCTTAGTTTTTTTAAGAAACAGCCAAACTGTTTCAAACTGATAGTACCATTTTTACATTTTTAATAGCACTGTATAAGCATGGTGGATTCTTTACTTTTCTTGGTATAATCACTCTTTTAAATTTTAGTTATTTATAGTATTCATTATGCTCTTATATTTGTCTAATGGCCAGTGATGTTGAGCATCTTTTTTTTCTTTTCTTTTCTTTTTTTTTTTTTAAGAAAGAGGGACAGTGAGAGAGAGGAGGGAGAAAGAGAAAGAGAGAAGCAGTTTTTATTTAGTTTTTCATGTGACTTTGTTCCTCCAACATTTTGTTGTGTACGTGGTGCTGGGGTTCCAACCCACGTAGTCACGAATGCCAGGCAAGCGCTGTAACCACCAAGCTACCACTCCAGCCCCAAGCATCGTTTAATGTTTTTTGCCCCCCTGCTTGTATCTTATCTAGTGAAGTGACCATTCAAGTCTTTTGCCCATGCTTTCTTTTATTGGGTTATTTCCTTACAATAGAATTTCGAATGTCTTTGTGTATTTTAAATACAAGTATTCCATCATATATTCCTTATAATGAGTTTCTCCCAGTTTTTGGCTTGGCTTTTCACTCTCTTAATGGTGACTTTTGAAGAGCAGAGTTTTAAATTTTGAAGTCCAACTTATGAATTTGCTCCTTTATAGATTGTATGTCTAGGGTATCATTTAAGGAATCTTTGCCTAACTCATGGTCACAAAGATTATCTCTTATATTCTAGAAATTTTGTAGTTTTAGATTTAGGTCTATGATCTATCTTGTGTTAATTTTTTTTCAGTTATGGATTACAGCTCATTTTCTGTATATGAAAATACAGTTGTTCTAACACTGTTAAGAAGAGAATTTTTCCTCCAATAAATTGCCTTTATCCCTTTCTCTAAAGTCAGTTGTCTAGTTGTCTTATCCACTCTTTTTTTATTTTATTGACATTCATAGCTGAATAGCACAAATTAAATGAAAAGCATCTAAATCCAATTCTTTCAAATGTGCTTTTGTCATATGTAATACAACCTCTAATTTTAATTTTTATGGAAATCTTCTACTCAAATATTCCTTCTCCCTCATTTCATTTCCCTTTTTGTTATTTGCCATGCTATTATAATAAAGTCAGCAGTGGGAGTGCCTATATATTCTTTGCCCCTTCAACTAATTTCAAATGCTCTTTGTTATTTTCCTGTTATTGACAATTATTTCACTATTTTCAGTCTTTGAAAACCTCCCAACCTAGATCACCCTTCATTTTCATTTTTTCACTCTTCCCCTGTTGCATTTTATCAAGAAACATCACAGTATTTGTATTGGAAAGAGTGCCCACATGAATTGAAAACCTGGCTGTGCCTTGGTAGCCTTGGAGAAGTTATGAGACATCCTGAGCATCAAGTTCATAATCTCTAAATCAGGCTACTAATTCATCACTCAGTTTTTTTGAAATACATATTTATATGTGTCCATGTGTGGAAATGAATGTGCATTAGGTGCCTCAGGGCATAGTTGGTGCCTTTTCCCTCACCCAAGTCCATGGAGCTTCGTCTGCTCTTTTTGTGTGAACTGAGAGTCCACATAGGCATCAGAGCTCTTTGGAAAGGACAGGTGCTGACCCATCTGTAGTCTGTCCAGTTCAGTGTTCTCCCTTGAGACTGCTGTTCCTTCTAGCTTTCTGCATTCTCAGCCAGCTTCTTACAGGAGTTGTCTGTGTTCATTGCTTCTGGAGCTGGGGTTTAGGTGTGTTCATATCACAGCAACCAGAGGTCAAGGCTGGAATAGTGTAAGGTCAAAGAGGATGTGACAGGGTGGGGGGTTACGATAGGACCTTGCTGACTGTCACAAGGGTCTTCATTTTTACACTGAGAGGACTACTGCAGGTTTTGAACAGAAAAATGAACAAACTAGAGAGAGTAAAATGAGGCAGTAGGCAAGAGCATGGAGTCTGGAATTAGCTGGGTTCAAATCCCAGCCCTGTACTCTGACTATGGACTAACTCCGTAATTTCCCTGTGCCTCATGATAACATGGGAATATTAATGATACCTATCTCAAAGTGTTGTCATGGGGATTAATAAGAATGCAGCGTGGCAATATTATAACAGTGTTGTTTATTGTTAACTAAAATTAGTAAAATTGAAAAGACTGGCACTGCTGCCCTGTGGAAACTTGCTTCCCTTTGGGAAGTAAGGATAAAAGCAGAAAGACTAGCTAGAAGATGAATGTAATAATCCATCCAAGGATGGCTCTGCCATGTCCCAGGTGGAGCGGTGAGGAGCTGGTCTCTCCTGGATATATTTTGGAGGGGGAGCTGACCTGTAGGCTGGAGGATTAGATCTGCTCTTCTTATCTACGATCTGTCTGATTAAATCATCTTTGCTGCCTCCTCTTCTTTTGACCAGGGATTCTCAGATGGGTTGGTACCATTTGGAAATACGTGGGGGCAGTTTCTGGTTATTGCAGAAGATAGTGTTGTAGGTATTTCTGGTCAGGGGCTGGGCCCAGATGCTCAGCATCATGTATGGGGAAGAATTGTTATTCACAATTTGCCAATAACATGCTGGTTGAGAAATATTGCTTTAGACTTTCTTTCAATCTGTCACCCGCCGACTCTCAGCCCCAGGTCCATGATTTCTTAACACTGTGGTCTTTGTATGGGCAGCAGGGGGCCTACAGACTTCTGTTACTTTTTTCTCAAAATATCTATGTGCCTTTTGCTTTCTTTTTCTTCTTTTTCCATCCCCTCCACCTCTCTTCTGTCTTTTCTTGTGAGAGGTCTCATGAGAGGTTGCAGAATTCATCAAGTTTTGGAAGGGGTCTGTATCCTTAGAATGTAAGAATTCTTCTTTTTGTGGTCTCATTCACTTTTATTGATTTTTTTTACTCCACGTGTATTTGTGTGTAAACAGACACACACACAATATGGACTTGTGAATTTGTTCCTTCAGTGCTCTTCACTCTAGTTCCTGCCTTGCTGCTGAACCACACGTCATTCCTTAGGATTAGCATATCACAACTTCCTTATTTCCTGCCTGAGTTTGTGGCACATTCATTCATCTTATGCCTAATCTTGCTTTCCTGAGCCACCTTACCTTGACTCATCCATCTAGTCCTTCTGATCTTACCCTTTAGGACAGCTAAGGAAGTTTTCTCTGCCTCCCATCATTCGTTACCTTAATTTATAATCTCTCATTTAAACTGTTTCCTCTTAACTGCTCTCCCACCTGAGACTCATCCTCCACGTGTCGCCAGTGAGCTCTTGAATATACAAATCTGTCACTGAACTGTAGAAAACTCATCTCTGTCAGTGCCTGCAGGGTTGAATTGAGAGTTTGTGATACACACAGAAGCTCTGATGTCTGACTGTGGTCTCCTGCCCTGGGCTGCCCAGGTGGCTATCCAACCTCCTGCTTGTTGCTCCTCCCACCCCTCGACCATCCTCTTGTGTGTAGCTTTAGCAGGACTAAGTCAGTAAGCTATCTTATACATTGATGCGGAAATATGTGAGCATACTGCCAAAATACACAACAGACTTAAAACTGATGTGACGTCCTTTCCTCCTAAAGGAGGGACTCTCTCCCCTGGAAGCCTCTCTTTCTTTCTTTCCATATGCATGCCTACTTCTTATTTCTTTGCACTGTAATTTTAGAAGCTCTCACTTCAAACAGGTGAACTTCTGAGAGGACTCTATAACTCATTTGTTCACAAGTTCAAAGTGAGTAAGAGGGCTTTAAGCTTGCAGTCCCTCGACGTAGTTCAAGGAGTGTAAGTTGGATCTTTGAAGATGTATAACCAGTTATGCCCTTGCTACAGAATGTTCTGTGGGACATCTTTTTTCTAAACTGGAGAAACTTTATCTAAATTAAAAATCTCTTGGTCCCAGTGGCTACTTCATGATTCCTCTGGGGCTCCATGTTCACCCCTCACCTCCTGAACTGTAGGAGCCTTGGTGGGCTTAGCCTGGCTGTGCTCCTTCTTTCCATTCTCAAACAGAGTTATGGCCTTCTGAACACTGGACCATGTTCCCACCTTTGGTCCTGATCATTCTGTTGCACATTCAATATGGAAAGATATCTGAAGCTCTCTCTTCTATGCTCTAGCTCATTATTACTGCTTGTTTTCATCCTCGGCCCTTCAAAGGTCTTTCTAGTCTTCATTCTGTTTCTAAAGATAGAAAAGGAGAGTGGGAGGAAGGAGAAAAAGAAAATAAGTTTTTTTCCCTACCACTCAGCTGTTTTTATTAGCTCTCTCTTTGTTTCTATCATAATTGTAGCTCTCCCTTTGTTTCTATCACAATTGTCATAATCATATCTGACAATGCAAAAGCATGGTACAGAAGGTACCATGACTTTGCACATTGTGAGATATGAGGTTAATAATGTTTGTAAAAACACTTCAGAACATATTAAATAAGCAGACCCACAGACTAACAAGCATGAAGCCACCCACCCAGGTTGAATATTCGGTGTTTGGCTTTGGGGCTGGTATTTGTTTCTATGCACTTGGATTTGAAAGCTCAGGAGGGGGGATTCCAGATTTGTTTCGTGTTACTGTCCCTGCTACACGTGGGATTCTTAAAAGCAGCCTCCATATTTAATTATCCACCAACTGTAAGCTCTTTAATGTCAGGCAGTTGTCTGATTCTCATTGGATTCTTGGAGCTTGGCTTAGCCAGTTATTGAGTGAATTCAATAGTTTGTCTAATATTTATACCCTTGAGCTGAGCCACATTTAACTGGCTGTAAGCATTAAAACAAAAAGTTGAGAACACAATTGCCTAAAACATTCAGATTTCACAGACCACTAAGGTGACAGTGAAATTTGGATTGGTAGGAATGGAGGTTTTACTTGTTTCCTGAAAACACTTTAACAAATAGTAAGTACCTGACCATGTTCTGTGGGGATGTGAGGTGGAGTGAAATGATCTGATTTAGGGGAATCTTTTTATTGAGCAATGATGATATGGAAAGTACATCAATAATTACATGAGGCTATAATGTATAATATAAATATATAAGGCAGAGTAAGAGGAGAGTGGCTAAAAAATCTTAAAGGATAAGAGTCTTCATTAAGCAATACTTAATAATAATGAACATTGAAACAAATGGTAGATAACAGTAAGTAAAGTTAAGTAAATTGTGGTCCAAGCACCAGATGGACTGTTGTACAGCCATTAAAAATATTTATGAAGAATTTACAGTAATTTTGGTAAATGTTTTTGCTTTCATATTAGGCAAAAATATCAGAATGCAAAATTATAATGCAATATGATCATAATTAATATTTTTAAAAAAGTCATACCAAGAGATTTTTTTAAATTAAAGAGTTTTTTGTATAATCATAAATGTGTATAAAGTAACAATAGGATATGCAATTGATCTTAAACCAGTTACCCTCACATTGCCCATACCTTAGTCTCTATAGATTCTTCTATATTATGCCCCTATAAAAGATGTAAATGTCCATATATATAAAATTGTGATTTTTTTTCAGACTTCTCTGGGGTAGGGGAGAAGAGTATGCTACATTGTCTCCCTAGAACCCTCCGTATCTTACCTGCCTCTCCCCTCACCCTGCCTTTCCTCTCCCCCTGCCTCTCCTCTCCCCGCTCCCCCACCTGCATGTCTATGGTCACTGTGCCTTTGGTGGATCTAATACATGTGATTACCTTTCACCCAAACCTGGGTTTTTACTTTAGCCTCCACAAATGAGGGAAAACATTTGACCCTTGATTCCCTGGGTTTGGCCAACTTTGCTCAGCATTTCTTCAATTGTCATCCATTTACCTTCAAAGAAGGCAATATCATTGTTTCTAATAACTGAGTAGAACTCCATTTTCTCTCTCTCTCTCTCTCTCTCTCTCTCTGTGTGTGTGTGTGTGTGTGTATCTCAGTCTCACAGCTTTTGGATCCATTTGTCTGGAGTTGATTCTATAATTTAGCTATTGTAAATTGAGGTGCTGTGAACATCAGTTTTGCTGTGTCACTGTGATATTGTTGATTCTAACTGCTCTGGACAAATGGAAGAATGATAGCTGGGTCCTGTGGTGGATACAACCCTGATTTTTTGAAGCATCTGTTTTTTAAAAGAAGCAGCTTGTTCAAATGCTTGGGTGGTAGGTTCAGTTGGCCAAATTGGGAGGCATGATAGAGAATTGAGAAAAATAAGTTGGGGCTATACTGAAATAGGTGTGGATGCAGCCCAATGTGAATTCAGCATCAGGAGAATCAGATTCTATCTGTTTTGTCATTTAATAGTCATGAGACTGTGAATACATCCTTTCGTCCCTTTGATCCTCAGTTTGCTCATTCGGGTGTCAGCCAGGTATAATAGTGATTCCTTATAAACTGATCATGAGGATTAACCTGAAGTGTAATGAGTCTGTCAGACAATTTACTAGATAGGACTGAACTTCATTTTATAATTGGAGAGCTGGCTGCCCAGGAAGGTAATCCGCTCTGTTCTGAAGGTTTGTCTCCCCTCAAAATGCATGCATTCAAATCCTAAGTCCCAAAGTAACTATATTAGGAAGTGGGGCCTTGGGAAGTGATTAGGTCATTACAATGGAGCCTTCATGAAGGAGATAATACTCTTATAAAGTAGCTAGTCCTTTCTACCATGTGAGGAAACAGCAAAAAGGTATCATCTGTGAGCCAAAAAATGGGCCCTCACCAGATGTGGAATACGCTGGTGCATTAATCATAGACTTTCCAGCCCCCAGAACTGTGGGGAATTCAACTTTCTGTTTACAAGCTACTCAGATAATAGTATTTTGTTATAGCATCCCAAATGAATTAAGACAGAACCCTATCTGTTTGGCATAAATTTCTCTATGAAGTAAGGGATGTAGAAAAGATAATACCTAGAAGTGAAAGTAGGTAGCTTTGAGATTGGAGTATGAGCAACACAGAGCTTTGAAGTAAGCAGCTTTAAGTGCTCAGTTAGCTTGGGGGTCCAGCAAGTGCAAAGGGAGGGCTCAGCAGTGGGAGAGCCCAGCTGAGGTTAGAGCATCATTGTAAATGTAGTGTGTAATTTTCCCTTAGAATACTTATTTATTATGTTTTATTTGGGCTAATATTAAACTCTTTTTCATGATTATGTAAATGGGGGAGGTGGAAACAGAAAGAAAAGAGAAGGAGGAAAGCCCCAGCCAAGAGGTGAATAATGCCAACGTGGCTGTCCATATAGGGAGTGACCTATTTGAGGCAAGCCTCTGGTTTAGAATGTGAGCCTTGTAAAAGACCACAGTGATTTGGAATGTCTTCTTCCAGAGGTGTTTACCTAAAATAGAGAGCTAAGATTTTAGTCTAGGCCACAAAAAATCTATAAAACAGACAAAGAACTTTTACTATTTACTGTTTAAATATATTTTCTACACTCAACATTGTACTAGAAACCACTGAATAGTACTCTAAGCCAAGTTAATTCTCAAGTAGGCCCAGCATTTCCTAATATAAAGTCCAAGTTAAGTAGAAATTCTAATTTCTCTCACTACAGTTTTAACTATTTTAGCTTCTTCCAATTGAATGAAACTGAATGGGCCACCTTGGAACCTGTTCATCAGTGGTGACATTGTCTACATGGGAAAATAGTGTGCAGTGAATATTGCTGGAGACATACTGCACTTGGCTGCCTCTGCAGACCATAGTGAGGGATGTGCTTAGACCTCTGACCCAGTGTGGGTAGGTTAGCTATTTGTGGACAATTGATATTAGTGGTTTGGGCAATGCCTTACTCATCATTCTTTCATTCAGGTAGTGTCTATTGAGTGTTTCTGAGCTGGATATACAAAGAAAAAGGACTAATCTGTTCTTCCAAATACTTTGATAGAATGAGGGGCCATGCATTTAAACAGATCTTCTTGGGAGTATGATAATGGACAAAAAGAAGACATGGGTTCTGTGGATATGGGGTTGGAAGTGAATACTTCTGAAAAGATGGTCCTAAATCTGTATAAGAAAATAGGAAGTGTTTAAGAGGAAGGTTCACACTTGAGCTTGCACTCAAGGATTTTTGTGAGGACTGTCCTCTGGACAAATAGAACAACCGGTACAGAGTCACAGGGTATAAGAGAGAACATGGTTTATGGAGAACTATAGGTAGTTTTGGTGTCATTAAAGTTAGATGTGCCAAGTGGGCTGGGGGAATGGCAGAAGCTGAGGTGAGAAATAATTTTCCACCCTCTAGGGTAAAGGACATCGCTCTGTCCTAAGGTTTGCTTAGCTTTCATTAATAGCAAGTTTGGTCATAAGAACCATGGGTTTTTGTTTTATTTTGCTTTTCTGTCGTTGTTTCAAATTAAGTTGTCTGCTTGTTCAGATTTTACTTTAAGAAACGTTGGAATTGGGGCTGGAGTGGTAGCTTGGCATTTACAGCGCTTGCCTCACATGTGCATGCACATGAGTTCAAACCCCAGCACCATGTACACAACGAAGTGTCAGAGCAACGAAAGCCATGTGTAAAACTCAATAAAAATTGATTCTGTCTCTGTCTCTCTCTCTCTCTCTCACTGTCCTTCTCTCTTTAAAAAAAAAAACACCTAAATAAAAATTCTCTATTTCTTTCCCTCTCACTATAACCTTTCTTTAAAAAAATATTGGAATTGCTTTAGAATTAAATTTGGCTTTGGAGTATTGCTGGTTTCTTTTCATACAGTGTCTTGAAATCACCTTGTTATGCTCCACAAACGTTAGAGACCACATGTTCTGTAGAAGGAACTATACTTGCAGTGGTTGGCGTAGCAAAGATAAGATGACTGGCTACTGCCTCTTACAAAGCAAAAGCTGAACTTTAAAAACCCTGAGCTAACGGTATATCTCAGTATATTGCATATGTTTGACATGGACAAGGTTCTGTCCTCAGCATTAAATAAATAAATAAATGCAAAAGGAAAAAGAAAGGACTTGTTACTTTTAACTACAGGAAGCAGAGAAGGCTATTTAGATGACAGTACTTACTAATCAAGAGGACCACAAGAAATATGACTGGTAGACTAGACTAGGGGACTGGGGATTAGCTCAGTGGTAGAGCACTTGCCTAGCATTTATAAAGCCCTGAGTTCAATCCCAGCACCACTAAATAAATAAATAGGTCAATAAGAGGTGATAGGGAAGCTGGGAAGGGGCCACTCATAGCCTGAGGCCATGGTGGAGGCAGGCCCAAGAACAGGAGCATGGATTTACAGAGTACTTTTGGGAGGTAACACAGTGTCTAAAGTCCCTATTGATCTCTCTTCCTTGACTAGTTGTTTTACAGCTAATCCTGATACCATGTGAACAGGACTACCTTGGGTTTTCACACATTACTAAGAAAGTTGTGAGTTTGGTCTAAAATTTTAGCATGCTTCACTAGTCAACGGATTATTCCCTCGGTGTTGTTTCTCCTCACTTTTTTTCAGAGCACTGATTTTTCCAGCCTCTCTTTTGTCCATGTCAGATTTGATTTTTAATAGTCATTGTAATGAATTGGATCTGGCAGTTTATAGTTAGCGCTATTGAATAGCCAAGATCATTCAGCAGGGAGTATTTGAGATGAGATTAGAGGCAGCAGCTTTGGGACCCTGGCAGGGTCCTTCTATTACATCATTACGAAGTAGCCTTCCACTTGAGTGATTCTGACCCCCAATTAATGCATCTACCCATGTTTTTAAGGCTTCAGTGAGATGTTTGTGTGGATTCATTCTTGTTGGGCAGTGACTTAAGTATTTTTAAATGGTTGAGATGAGAGGCTACAGCTATGACCATTGCAAAATGACATTAACTAGCTTATATGGAAGTTTGCCCATAATTCTCTTGCTATTTATCTTTCTTTTGTTTCAGAAACAGCCTAACTTTTTAGTAAATCCCTTTAATACAACTGAGTACTTGTTTATTTTTTCTGGAACAATCAACCCAAATCATTGCAATTTATATTCTTTTTTTTGAGGGGGGGTTCCAAAATCATTTTATTATCATTCCAGTATGTATACAAGTCACATACATAAACTACAGAAATGTTGAGCATCTGCCCAAACTGACGTTTGTAAAGTAGACAGAGGGTTTTGATTTTTGTAGGGGATTTATGTGGGCAAATATCCAAATAAAAATAAAATATTTTCCTCTGAACAGCCTATATCTTTTTTTATATATATTGTTGATCTTATGTATCTAGCAGATATTTTCCATCTTTCAGATATTCAGCAAGCTAACAAGTTATATGTGTACTAATTTAGTTAATTTTGTTGGTAAAGTGACTTGCCAACTTAAGTCCATAAATTATTTGTAAGGAAAAAACTGAGAATCTTTTTTTGCAAATATATGCTTTTATTTTGCCAGAAGTAACAAAGTTAGTCTTCCAAAAATCATCAGGAGAACAAGTAGGTTAAGTAGCTACGATAGAGGCAGAGATGCTGGTTTCTATAACTAATGACCACTGACATCAAATAGACTGTGGAATTCCCTTAAAGACATGATGGTATTGACACCAGGTGACTTGCCAGGAAGTTATTGCACCATATATTTTCAGAAGAATAGTCACTGAAGAATGGAGTGGAAAGTCACATAGTTAGTGGTAGAACTGGGCACTAGGGCTTATGACATTCCTCTGTTCAAATCCTCATCTACTCCCTGTTGCTTCCTGTTGCCGATCCTCAGCTTGGCCATTCCATTTACTTCATTCTGTGTACTGAACAAATGCTATTCAGTGGCATTATATTAATGAGAAGTTTCAGGCCTTTCATAGAAACAAAGATGGAATCTCTTCTAACACTGTTTTTAAAATACAGTGGAACCTAGGTGGATGCAGATGCTTTTGAGTTTCAGATACAGATAGCCAATCTGGAGCACAGTTTATCAAGTTATTTTTAAGCTCCTAAATGACTAGAACTGAGCCCAAATATGATAGCCCTTGTATCAGACTGGCCAGTGTCACCCGTTTAAGAGTTAGAATACCTACAGTGGTGGTCTTAAAACTTCTACATTGTCTCATTCCTATACTTAGTAATTCTTACCTAATTACCTAATATTTATATTAATTATATGTGTACATTTAATTAATGCCAGTGCTGCTATTATTTTAATTACTGTAACAACAAGTACTACTTATCCAGTCCAGAGTGTTTTAGATTTTAGACAGAAGCATTTATGTGAGCATATGCACATGTGTGCATGGGGAGGTGTTTCAGAAGCAACAGAATAGAGGCCTTAAAAGCAGAGACAGGTGGATTAAGCTAACAAAAGAGGACAACACCAACAGTCTTCTATTCCACAGTGCAAGTGAAGAAGGTTGTGACAGTATTGCACATGATATGGTACTTGATGGTTTCAGATCTTTTTCACATCTTTTCCGTGATTTGGTTGTCGCAGGCTGTGATAAGGCTAAACAACAGTCACAGTCTCCATACAAAAATATTATAACTCTATAATATAACAGGGATCCAAACCATGCTTTCATAGTATATTTGATCATAACCAACTGTTAGGTGTCTTTTGGAGAGAGAGTAGTTAGATGATGGTATCCATGAAAGAAGCTTAAAGCTGGTGGAGGTTACCTGTTCTTTCACAGCCTCATATGCAGAATATATTAATATAGGCAAGTTTCAGACTAAACTGTTGCACCTATAGATAATTTTTAGATAAACATTCACTAGCAATTAGCACAAAACAGTTGATACAGTGGGTATATAAACTTGATCTCTGCTTTTAGCCATTCTGACACAAACTTTCAAGAAACATTTATCATGTCAAGGCAGACATGATAGCAAGACACAGGAAAGATTCTTGGACTGCTAGTTGCCCTCAAGGGGTACAGGCACTATCAGATCCTTACTCTGTTAATATAAGGGTGGGAGGGTCTCTGAACAATTTTAGCAAGCCCATAGATTGAATCCTTTAATTACATCAGTGTGAGCATAGTTTTCTAACATTCATCATGTTCATCATGCTAACTAGTTAGCAAGCCCCTGATTTCACCAAATGAAATGTATTCAGAAGGCTGTGATCAAAATGTCCTCAAAGGATTTGAAGTAACCACTTCTGGTGTATAGACTTCCTGATCAGAGCTCTCCAGTCCCATGCTGGACAATTTATTCATAGTACCATCAGAGTTGTGGCTCAACCTAAAAACATCACAGAGTATCACAGGCTGTTCATGCTGAAATAGCTCCAGAAGTAAACTAAGATATTGAAACACATCCATGTTGTTGACTTAGGCAGGAAGGTTACATTATTATTTGTGTATTCTCTTTAATAAAATAAAGAAATGTGTTAACAGGCACATTAGTTTGATTATAGAATTGGTCTTTAAAAGGTGGGAAGTGGGCTTGTGGTAATTTTATTTATGCCCATGTTAATTGAGTATACCTAAGGTATAGTCATACTGTATCTGTTTAGTGCATATTTGCATGTGGATCAACCTCATATAACCCAAAGCCAGAGTGAATTTTAGTAATAGTTTGTCTGTTCTAAAAAGAAATGAGGACTAAAAATTTAAATTTCTATAACTGAGGTAAGGCTAAGATTTTGACACCATCCAAATATTTTAAACAAACTAAGTTTGATGAATGAATGCCATGTGCAAATATTTACATATTCAGATATGCAGTAGATGCAGTTTGACTGTTAAATGTAGATTTTTAAAAATAGATTGGAATATTTCAATGAACTAAATGTGTGACTGACACACACACCATTTCTAAATTTTAATTTAACCAATATATAGCTATTGTCCATACCATCCTCAAATATAAAATACATTGAACTTTCTGCTCTGCTTTCTCATATTTCATTTTCAACCTAAGATGGTTCAAGTTAACTTAAAATTTCTGAGCTAAGAATTTTTTTACAAACTTGGTTACGTTGCGTTATTTCTCTTGCATCTGGTTAGCATTCCTTTTCCTTTTTTTTTTTCTCTTGTGGAGAATATTTTCCATTAGTATCTTTCCATTTTGTATCTTCATATGTAGGATTTTAAATTTAAGAAATAAAGAATTGCTTATCTAGCATGCTTTGGGTTAATTTGCTGACGTATTTCTTTCTGGATAGACTTCAGCTTCCAGTTACATTCAGATTATATTTACGTTTAGTCCATTTTAAAGTCTCCTGGAATTTACCAAAATATCAAGAGAGGTGGGGGGAGAAAGGATACTAGGAGTATCTAAATCATGGCTTAACTAAATTTTACTTTTTTAATTTTTTTGTTTAATAAATGTGTTGGTAAATTTGCCCTGATTTTCAAAGAAGCTAAACTGAATTATGATGTCCATGTTTGTAAAGACATTTTTGAGCAATTTTATACTGGAAAAGGATAGTGTCTGTTTAAAAGAATCTACAATTACTCATTTAAAAATATCCTGTTATAGTTCTTATGAATTACTTTTATGTTTGTGAATGAGATCCATGGTGATCTCGCTCACCCATTTTTATTTAGCATTTAATATCCACTTTACTATTTATTTGGACAAACTCATAGTTTACCTTGATTTACCAACTTTAAATATTTGCTGTGGTTAAGGTAGCTATTTATTATAGATTATAACATGACAAAAATCAATATCGAAAGTCCAAAAAATACTTTTAGTAAAAAATTTAAGTGATTTTTTCAATTAAAAATATTACATGATAAGAAAATATATCATTGTTTACTTATGTTTTTCCTTGTTGGTAAACAGAATAAATGTGTCTTAGAACTAATGGTGCCTTAGATTTGTGTCTTAAAATTAACTGTATTCAAGCAACAAAATACCATTTTTGCCAAACTGTGCTTTTAGAAGCAGGAACTGTGTGTCGGAAATCTTAGAGAGCCAAGGCCTTATTCAGCATGGGAGGCACTTTAGCAGATTTATTGTGACATTCAAATGTGCAAATGAAGTTTAATGAAAAAAATTAAAACAGGGTCATGAGGGGATCAAATGATCTATCTGGTCATTCTGGTGCCATTATTTATGAGGCCCTTGGTGTGTCTGCCTCTAATCCAGGAGACTAGAAGGTAGAAGGTACAGTAATAAAGAGTGAGAGTGTAGAAACCTTAATGAAAAGATTTCATTTTGGCAATTGAGAGGATATTTCTGCCATTCAATTGAGGAGTTAGAATAGGTACAGTTTGATAGATAACAAGATATCAGGTCCAGGGAGAAACAGATATCACAGTTAGTACCTCACACTGTTTAACCATAGCACATTTGAGAGAATAGAAAAAGGAAAAGGTCTTATCTTCTGGTCTACATAGAGATTACCTAGAAGGTAATTAGAAACACAGAATGGAACTCAAGGGAGCTGAGGTTATAAATATTGATAGAGCCCAAACATTCTAGTCATTCATTAGACATGATCAGTCAGTAGCCTGGACACACGGTGGTAGTTGAAGACTAAAGTAGATATGCTTGTCTGTAGCAGGCAGGGTAAGAAGAAAATCAAGTGGCCAAAAGCTGTAATAGCTGGCCTCAGATAAGGGGAGATGTCAAGAGAGAAAAAAGGAGATTGGTGCCTTCCCTGGAAACAAAGGGGAAAAAAGAACCTCCAGATCAAAGAGATGGTCACCAGTATTGAAGGTAAAGAGGAAATCATGAAGGATCAGGACTTGAGTCTTTTAAAATCAGGAAGTCAGCACTCTGGCACATGCTCTAATCCCTGTGGCTTGAGAGGCTGAGGCAAGAGGATTGCAAGTTCTAAACCGTGTCAGCAACTTAGCAGGACCCTGACTGGAAATAAAAAATTTTAAAAACAGGTTAGGGATTTGGCTTACGGGTTGAGCATCCCTGGGTTCAATCCTTGGTACCAAAAAAAAAAAGGGAAGGAAATCATTGTTATGAACTTCTCAGTGACCATGGGGAATGAGGTAAGCATTGAGTTGAGATGTGTGAGTAACTGGAGATTTTAAAAACACTGATAGTATTGGAGTGCTTGTGGTGTGCCAGGTTCTTTACACTTTTAGCTCATTTAAATTTCACAACTATCTTAATTCCCCCATTTTATCTCTGCAAAAACTAAGGCATAGAATGATTGGTCAAAGTTTGCGATGGTGGCAGAACTAGTATTTTAGAGCAGGGGCAGCTCCACTACTATTGGTTTTAACCGCCTTTCCATGCTGGTGAGACAGTTTTAGGAGACAGTGTAAAATGGCTAGGTAGTCAGGACAGGAAAAAGGGCCCCTTCTAAGAGCTAGCTGGTGGAGACTGATTGACAGGGCATGCTCAGGGCCTTCAAATGCAAAAAGACCATGAGGCTCACCCTTATCCCAACTAAGAGATGGGAGTGGGGTGGTCACAGGTGGGTACTAAGGAAGTATTTGCCACCTTTTGTTTTAACCAGTGGTGTTCCAGACCAGTTTCAATGCCTGTTTTACATAGATTTTAACTAATGGGGTTGATGCATTTCTCAATGCCTGTTTTGCATGAATGTTAATTATGCTCATACCCCAAATCTATATAACCCCTGGCCTAACCTCCATTAGACGGTGTCCTGCTTCCAGGTACCCCTCTACTTAGTGGAGTCTCTGCTCTTCTTCCCAAATAAATCCTGCTCCTTTTGCTCCTCCTTCCGTGGCTGTCCATGGATTTTATTCTTCAAATTCATGAGACAAGAACCCAGAAGATTGGCGCCAAATTCCCTGGATGAATTTCCACCACACCAAGAGCTGCAACACCCAGCTTTTAGCTGGAGAATTGCTAACACTTTCTCTGCTGCAGACACCTGCAGCCAGCCCAAATTCCCAGTTTTAACTGGGAATGGCTGCAAACACTAGAAGCGGGCTCTTTTGGCTGCTGGAATCTGTAGTGGCCCAGACTCCATTTGCCAGTGGGAGCAGAGAATCCGGCTTCATCTCAAAACCCCCACATCAGCATCACTGGTTTCCTGTGGGGCGAAAGGGTGAGTGCCTCAGTGTTCTTTGCACTGTGGGAATGATGGGTGCAAAGACATCCCTTGAAGCACTTTTACAAGTCTGGTATGGGAGATCTGCAACACAGTTGTGTCTCAGCTGTTAAGTAGCATCCAGTTTTTGTTTTTGGAGGGAAGGAGGAGTTAGGAAGATTTTCTTGGAAGAGGTTCACAGTGGTAAAATTCAGGGTGGTGGTTTAAAAAATTTAGGTAACAAGAAGCTGGATTTCACTCCTAGGTCTGCTTCCTTCTGTTTTCATCAAATTTTTAAAGTATCCTCTCCCATGACTCAAAACCATTTGAAGAAAACATCAGGTATCTTTTAACTCTCTAGTGGGTTTATCTTAGCAAAGTACTTAAACCACAAATGAGAACTTTTCCTCCTTGTTTGGCAAGATGGGCCATTAAGCCATAATACTCAAAATTATATATTCTCTTAACAGAAGGAAAGCCCAAGATCCCTTACATAGTCTATTTTAAGAAAAAAAAAGTACATATGCATGACAAAATGGTCATTATCTTCAGTTTAAATAATATTTAATTTTAAAAGTCAGTGTAGTAAGTATTATAATAGCTTTGTGCATGGAGTGGAAAGCACCTTCCTCCATAATCATTTCTGTGCTTTCATCAAAAGCCCCTTGTGAATTGTTGCCCACATGGGGAGAATATCGAAATCATCAAAAGAGTTTGGGTAATCATACAGTTCCTTTTGAGTGAAACCCCTGTACACTACAGATGCCCTCTCTCCATCAGGCGGTTATCATTGAGTTTATTATTTCTTCTTTATGAAATAAAATTTTGTCACATGTTCTTTAAAAGCAAGCAACATAACTTTTTAAATTGAATAATTGAATATGAATTTCATATAGCAAAGCCTTTTGGTTTTTGTTTTTGTTTTTTTTTTAAAGAGAGGAACAGGGGCTGGAGCAGTGGCTTGGCAGTTACAGTGCTTGCCTGGCATGTGCAAGTATGTGAGTTCAAACCCCACCACCAGGTACCCAACAAAGTCTTAGAGCAAACAAAAGGCACATGAAAAACTAAATTAAAAAAAATGTTTCTATTTTTTAAAGAGAGAGGGACAGTGAGAGAGAAAGAGAGAATCAGTTTTATTCAGTTTTTCATGTGGCTTTTGCTGCTCCAACACTTCATTGTGTATGTGGTGCTGGGGTTTGGACCCACCTCCTCCTGCATGCCAGGCAAGTGCTGTAACAGCTGAGCCACCACTCCAACCCCAAAACAAAGTTATTTTATCACAATGGATCACTATTGGTTTTATTTCCAGGTTGCTGACTTACTAGTAAGAACATTGAATAGAGTAGATGTGAGATATGCAGGACTGCTAGATCCTTTATCCACTTTTTTGTTTAATCTTCACAACTTGTGGGTATATTTAGTTATTTTCCAAATAACAGACTTGGGGAAATTTTTTTAAACTGTAGAAATTTAACTAAGCAGGAGGTGGGAAAACCCTTCTGAGTGAATAAAGTCAGCATATGAAAAGAAAGCAGAGATGAGGGAGAAGATGCCCATGAGCAAAGGAATGAACGAGGATCAGACTCTTAACCAACAGAGACTGACCTGGTGTTGATGTGGGGTTTTTGAGATGAGGCCAGATTCTCTGCTTCTGCTGGTGAATGGAGTCTGGGCCACTACAGATTCCAGCAGACAAAAGAGCCCGCTTCTAGTGTTTACAGCCATTCCCAGTTAAAACTGGGAATTTGGGCTGGCTTCAGGTGTCTGCAGCCGGAAGTGTTAACAGCTCTCCACCTAAAAGCTGGGTGTTGCAGCTCTTGGTGTGGTGGAAATTCACCCTGGGAATTTGGCGCCAATCTTCTGGGTTCTTGTCTCATGAATTTGAAGAATAACATCCAGGGACAACCACGGAAGGAGGAGTAAAAGGAGTAGGATTTATTTAAGAAAAAGAGCAGAGACTCCATAAAGTGGAGGGGTACCTGGAAGCAGGACACCATCTAAAGGAGGTTAGGCCAGGGGTTATATAGATTTGGGGTATGAGCATAATTAACACTCATGCAAAGCAGGCATTGAGAAATGTATCAACCCCATTGGTTAAAATCTATGTAAAACAGGCATTGAAACTGGTCTGGAACACCACTGGTTAAAACAAAAGGTGGCAAATAACTTCCTAGTACCCACCTGTGACCACCCCACTCCCATCTCTTAGTTGGGATAAGGGTGAGCCTCATGGTCTTTTTGCATTTGAAGGCCCTGAGCATGCCCTGTCAATCACTCTCTGCCTCTTCTAGCTAACTCTTGGATAGGGGCCCTCTGTCCAGACTACCTAGCCATTTTACTGTCTCTCCTAATCTGTCTCAGTGTGGTTTTAGAGGCTCTTGTTCTGTGAGGCTCTCTCTTGGGGAGATACACAAACACACACACATATAATGTGTGGCGAATGGTGTTTTCAAGTGCTTTTGTCAGGGTTTACACACACATTACAGTAGTTGGGCCAATGAAATTAAGGGGTGGTGAAGTATCTTGGGTATAAAAGATGAGTAGTTGGGACTGTGGCAAATTAGAGTACACATCTTGATTAAAAGGGGAAGTCCTTAGCGCCAGCTGATTATTGCCCTTAGGAAATGGGGGTGAATTAGTGCTTGGAAGATCTTCAGGTTTTGCAGGGAAGCCCTATCTTTGAATTTTGGGGGTGATTTCTGTCCTTTAAAAACATCAAAGCATTATGTTGACCAAACACACCACTTCCTGGAAACTAGATTTGTGCATTACATTTTATCAGTATCTTTCTGTTAGCTAGTAAGGCTCTGAGGCCTGTGAAAGAGAATTTCTTATCCAAGGAGACTCAGCCAGCTATTAAGCAGGTCCCACAAGGGAAAAGCAGGAGTCATAAATAGCCTATGTTCAATTTGTTCATCACAGTGAATGTAGAAATCAGAAAGACTATTAAGATAGTCTTATTGCAAGAATAATTTGAAATCACTCAGAAAACATTAATGGAATGAGATATATCAATTCAGTGAATTTTTAAAGTCAGGTTCCTTAAAAGCTTTCATTTTAACTATTTTCTTTAATAAGTAGAATATTAAACAAAATATTGGGGGGTAGAGGGAGACATTCTTAGCAAATTATCCTATAAATACATACATTGTCCAGCAGAAAATAAGCAATAGATGGTACTTGTATGGGCAGTATAAGATACTCAGTTGATTTTTTTTTTTTCCCAAGAGATAGGGACAGTGAGAGAGATAGAGAAAGAGAGAAACAACTTTATTTAGTTTTTCACATGGCCTTAGTTGCTCCAACACTTAGTTGTGTATGTGGTGCTGGGGTTTGAACCCAGGTCCTCCTGCTTGCCAGGCAAGCATCAAAACCGCTGAGCCACCGCTCCAGCCACTCAGTTGATTTATTGAAAGAGGGCAGGGTGCTATTACAGAGTGAAGTCCATCCTGGTTTACTGAATCAATCCTGGTTCACTTCTGTCATTCTGGCTAAATCACTTGGTCACCTTTATAACATTAATATGCTTTTTACTTGCTGATTCCATTCTCATTGAAGCAGAATGAGGCAGGTATGCTAAATGACCCTACTGCTTCTTATAAATCAATCACTGGAGCAAAGGCCAAACCTCAGAATGATACTCTCAGCCTCCTCTGAAGGATCTTTGCTGTTGCTGTCAGGGTTTTAGCTTGTCAGCACCATTTCAAGCATGATTGATAATTTCTATGTCAGAGTTTTCAAAGCCATCCTCCTTACTCTTATGTCTGTATCAAAATTAATTTGTGGAATGTGAGGGAATTATAGCAATCCAGTCTCACATATATACACTAAAAAGTCTCCATAAGCATCTGTAAATGACTTTTAGGTAAAGATGTATAATTGAGATCTTTACAAAGCATATTTATCATATACTCTGGTTTCTCTTCAGATCGTATAAATCTTTTGCCTTTTACAAAGCATATTTATCTTTCATTATATGCAATTATAAGTACTGGATACTACTTTTCAGATGTATCCACTGGGGAAGTATCATTTAAAATGATTTATATGGTGAATGATATGATGTTCTACATCTTTTTCAACTTGGAATACAGAAGGCATATTAATCAATTTTAAATGAAAATGTTTGAGGGTGTAGATAACATTGAATAATGAGAGATTGAGAGTCCTTAATTATCTTAAAAGAATGGCTAAAACATTTTTAAAAACATTACACTTAATAGGTTGGAATGTGAATTACTACATTCAGATTAAAAATAGCCAATATGCAAGTGGTCTTATCCTCCTTTCCCAGGTGTGGAATTTTGGGAAGGGTAGCTGAAGTCACTACTTGAGGAGAAGAAGGGCAGGAAAGGAAAGCAGCTTTCACCTGTGCCGTGGGCAGTGGAGTGGTTAGGAGCACACATTGGGTGCTTGTTGGCTTGTTGGGACTGAGTTCATAGGTATATGTGTTTTGTTGTTGTTGTTGTTTTTAGAAATGGCCAGAGAAAGAGAGAGAATATTATTTAGTTTTTCATGTGGCTTTCGTTGCTCCAACACTTGGTTGTGTTTGGTTGTGTACATGGTGCTGGGGTTTGAACCGCATCCCCATGCATACCAGCCAAGTGCTATAACCACTGAGCAACCACTCAAACCCCAGGTACATGCCTTTTACTAGCTATGAGACCTGAGCCATAATAATCTACCTCTGCCTCTAGCCTCATTAGAAAATGAGGAAAATTCCTATTTCATGGGATTGTTTAGGAGAGTTAAATGAATCAATATGCATAAAGTACTTAGGTCAGTGGCTTGGAACATGGAAGGGGCTATAACATTGAAGTTTTGGGGGATTTTTTTGTTTCTAATCCTGGCTTTTACCAAGGGATTCTCCTGATGTCTGTGACCCTGTAGCAGGACCTGCCTTCAGTCTTAAAGGGGTGAGATTATTAGACCCATTCTGGGTTCCCAGAATCCCAAGTTGGTTTCAACTCCACCAAAAAGGGAGGAATGACCGTGTTTTATTTTTATCAGAGGTCTTCCTGCTCCAGGATCCTGCATTTCCCAGGCAATGGAGCTATCCCAGTGGCAGTTTGTAAAAGACACATTGGGTATACTTATTTCTAACAGATTGCTCTGCAGTTGAAAAAACCATGGCTCTGGGAGGTTATGACTGCTCTAAATGCGCTCCACAGCAAAACTGGGATTAAGGTGTTTGCTCTTTTCTGCACTACCTCCAAAATGCACAGAGGTCAAGGCCATTTTTGTCCTTGACACCTTAATTTCTTGCAGCATGGATGACCTCATGTTTCTTGGATCCCCTGGACCAGGAACTGGGAGTTCATACGTATGTTTGGGGCTTGTGTTTTTCAGGCTGCCCCTAGCTTCTGAGTCACTCAAGTCCAGTCTGCTGCTGTTTTGAGCACCTCTGTTGATTGCTCCTCTTAAACCAGTTTCTCTCTAAAGTGTGTAGGATTAGACATCTGTTGACTTCTTCCATGTTTCCTCTCAACTGACCTGGTGTTTCCAGGGGTCATTGACTTCTTGTGACCCTAACAAGGTTCCTCGTTAATTATTGTGTCACCTCCTCTCTTTGCTACCTCTTCTGTTTGCTTTAGTCATTTTTCTTCCTTCCTTCCTTCTTTTCCTACTTACTTTATTTATTCTTACACTCTGACCCTTGTGTATTTCTACCATTTTTCCAGTACTTTTTAAAGCCATTGCTAGGTAGGATTGGACTGAACTCTTTCAACCACTGCTAGGCAGTGAGCATTCATGACAGGAACTAACCAAAATCACATGACAGCATGTGAACTACAGTCTTGCCTTCTAGCTTTGTTTTGACTGTCCTGAGACTAAATTGAATGCTGTTAACACAGAATTGTAGTCAATCGCATATGCTTTAAACAAGGGGAAAGAATGCACCAAAATTGAATTCAAGCGGTGGGATACTATAATTCTAGGAATGATGTAAGAACGTCCATTCATTCAGGCAGTATGGCAGGAAATGATACAGTTTCAGAAACAGATAAAAGTATTAACTGTACAAGTGTGTGGCTTAAATAGCATTTAAATCTAATGATAATCTTTTCTTCTATATGAGGTATCTTTTTATTCCTTAGGCTTTTCTTTGAACTAAAATGAGGACATTTATTAAGATTAACATACATTACGAAGCAGCTCCATTTAGAAAATCATTGTTTAAAACACACTTGAACATGGTAACATACTGGAGTAACTTTCTGTTCACCAGCAGAATATTCTTAACTCTGTGTGTGTGTGTGTGTGTGTATCCTTTGAAACATGTTAGAGATTTTCTATCAGCTCTGATTTTATAAGGAGAATGAAAGTCATTGTCACTTGAAATTAATTACTTCTTTTTAAAAATTAAGTCTTTCCCAACACTTTAACTTACTCTTTGTGGGTTTTTAAAATAGTTTTCTGAGACCTTTATGGGAAAAAAATGGGCAAAGTTTAAATATTCATATAGAGACTTCAAATCAAAACTGTCAGGTCTTTGAAAGCAATCTTAGGATATTTTTGTTGTTGTTGTTGTTGTTATCTGGTCTCAGTACTGTTGAACAGATGATTAATTCACACAGAAAGCTGGATACTCAAATCTCATGATTTAAGAAGAGGTTAACTAGAGCAATCTAGAATTTAGAAAATTTTTCCAGGATGACTAGGGAATGGTGACTACAGTCAACATTTGGGATCTCATTTGTGTTAATACAGTTATATAACATAAAGCCACAAGCTTGTTTGTTTAAATTAGAGTTCTTTTCATTCATCTAAAAAAAAAAAATGTGTCTCACTCCCTAAATCCTCTGTCCTCATCCTCCTAAAAGGAGTAGAAAGTATTTATTTAAGGAAGAAATAGGAGTAAAGTCTCCACAAGGCAGAGTGGTGCCTGGAAACAGGATACCATCTTACTATGCTAGGCCAGGGTTTATATTGGTTTTGCGTAATAGCATTGATTAAGATTTACGTAAATCAGGCAGTGAGAAAAGCACCTATTATCATTGGTTAAAGTCGGTGTAAAACAGCAAATCTTTCCTATTTCCCTTCTGTGTACACCCCCACTTTCAGTTTTTTGGCCTCTGGGACAAAGGAGTTACTCCCACTGGTGAGCCTCATGGTCTTTTGCATTTGAAAGCCCTGAGCATGCCAGTCAGTCCCTCTCTACCTGTTAATGGGACCCATTCTCCTGACTGCCTTACAGTTTTACTGTCTATCCTAATCTGATTCATTCCCACTCTGAAGAAGTGTCCCTAACTGTCTTTAGGGAAAGGGGCAATGGCACTTCTGGCTACTTCTGGCTGACAAGGGTATTTATTGGAAAGGGGATGGCAGCCAGGGACCCTTCCCAGAGGCCTATCTAAAAGGGTCCCAGTGGAAGCAGCACTTGGTTGTGGAAGTGGAAGAGAGATTTTTATCTGCCAGCCTACCTCACAGCTGCTTCAGGAAATGACCTGTGGAATTCCTGCTGTATCAGAACCCTCCTCCTGGCCTTCTCTGGGTCTTCATTTGTTGAGTATGCCACGTTCTGTGCTAGGTGCTGGGACCATAGAGAGAAAATGAGACAGGATTCCATGCACAGTTGGGGAGTAGGTATAGACAGTAACAGCACAGTGTGGAAACCACCAGAGAGTCCTTTTAGTCTTTTCAGAGAAACTATCCCCAGGAGGATGAGTCACATCCTTCGTGTAACTACCTTTGTGGTTTATTTCACTTGAATTAAAAACTAGTTAATTTCTTTGAATTTTTCCTCTCCTTAGAAATCAGCCCTTTGAGGGGTCTATCTATCCACCCAGATCCCTCTGCAGACTCACTGTGTTTCCAACAATGCCTTATACTTAAGTGACAGTAAGGAGCTTTATGGTGTTTCCTTTGTGGAAAGATCCTCCTCCTTTATCTATTCTTCACGTTTCTTTGTCTCTTGACATTTCCATCCATTTGAATGTTTGCTCTGAACACCAGGGTTCAGTCATGTGGGGTCTTGAGGGGGCAATAAGGATTGTCTTTGTGATATTCCCTGGACTGCACCAGTGATAGTATTCTTCTTCAGTGCTTGTTTGATGTAACCCTGTAACGTGGTATGTATGTATTCGTAGTAAAACACAGTTGCTATTCAAGTGGTTGTCTGTCTTAATCTATGTGCATTTACGTGTTTGGGTGTTTTTCTTTCTTTTCTCTTTTATCCCTTCATTTTGATTCCAATTGGAGTAATAAATCTTCAATAAGACACCTAGATAATTTGATTAATACTGAACAAAACTGATCTTCTGAAAACAGCTCTCTGAACCCTGGAATATTGAAGTATTAGCTTGAGGAAGGAGACCCTATACACATAATCATTCTATAGCTTATCGAGTAACGTTTAGAAATTACATCTTTCAGATGGTTTTACACAGCCTCTGGATCAGGGTCTTTTAGAAGATATCAGTCCAAATGCCAGGCTATCTTGTACATAGTCTTTATGAAGGTTTGACTGGAGATGGAAGATCCACTTCCAAAATGCCTCTTCCCCATGCCTGGCAAATTTGCATGGTTGTCCTCACCCCATGGATCTCTCCATAAGCCTGTTTAAGCATCAATATAACATTGGTTGGCTTATCTTAGGGTAACTGATCAAGAGAACAAGATAGAAGTTGCCATGTCTTTTATGACATCATTTCCACAGGATCTTCCTGGCTATTCCAGTCAACTCTGTTCACTGGAAAATATACAAGGGTATTAATACCATTAGGGGAGGATCTTTGGGAGCTATCTTGGAACAATCTGGTTACTGAAACAGAATGTCGAATCTTTGGTACATTTATATAAGTATCCATATAATGTGTGAATACTCTTCATTTAAGTTTTGCTAAGAATAATTATTGGAGTATGTACAAAAATTTCTAATTTTTCTTCCTTTACCGCAATTGCACATTGAGTATTGGTCTCTGTCGATTACTATTTGTATGATACATATCTATTTCTTAGATACATGGTTATAGGAAAAATATATCTGGGTAAAAGGAATCATTTAACTCAGTAGATCTTTCACTAAGGATAACCTCAGTACTGCTTACATTCTGTAAAACCTTCTGAATTCAGCAAGCCTTCAGTGAACATTTATTGAAAACTCTATTTATGCCAGGTATTATGAATGTAGGGTGTCAGTACAAAATGTCTCTGCCCTCAAGAAGAGGCAAGCTTTGATTTTATTTTATGCTAATATAATACAGGCATAGTTGTTCACACTCATAGGTTCACACTTCAGTTTAAGTTCAATTCCTTGTTCCCCTGTTCATTAGTGTTATAACCTTTCTATTTCGTTTCCTGATTATTCCCTTGTTACAGCTTACTCACCTCATTGGATTATTGTGAGGATTCAGCAAACAGTGTCAGTGAGTACCAAAGGGTGGCTACTTGAGAATACCTGGAGTGACTAATTTGGATAAGGGAAGGTTTTCAGGCACTGGTAAGAAGGCATTTGAGCTGTCTCTTGTAGAGTGAGTTGGAGCTTGACCATTACAAAATGTTAGAAGAGCCTGGGTGTGAGATGCCAACGTGGAATGGAGCTTGAGGCTGGGATCTCCAGTGGGGAGGCTGGGGCATGCCATGTAGTGACCTCAGGAGAGCAGCAGTAGATGAATTTACACAATGGCATGGAAGGATTCAAAAGGTGTTATGAAGAACACTAGCACAGCATAAATTTTCTGAAATCATGACCATTTAAAATTCTTATTTCTTCTGGCCTGCTTAAATACTCCCCAGATTGTTAGATCTTGTTTGCGTATTTGGGGTTAGAAAATTTTGTCACTAGAGTTACAAAAGAAGTTACACCACCACCACCACCCCTAAAAAGAAGCTGGAACCTTTTAATGGAAACTATCAAAAGCAGTTGACTGATAGGATAAACCTTTTCCCTTGGTTTATTTCAATGAAGTGACCTGGCTGAAAGGTGAACTGTGTGTTTAGTAATTAAGATGGTTATCATCATCAAAGGGGTGACAACTGGTGTCTCATAGAACTGATTGGGGGACAGGTGCCTAAGAACCAACTCCCATACTTTACCGTTGGGTTTGGCATTTCCCATAGGCAACTGACAGCATATTCCCAGGACCTCAGCAGAACTGGTGTACCCTCTTTCCCATCCCAGAGAGCCTTGACTCCTGCAGAGTTCTGCAATTATAAAAATCTAAAAAGGAGTGCTGTTAATGTCTAAATTGACATGTTTTGGATTATATGTAAGGGAATAAGCACCATAATCTTCTTGCCCTTCAAGTGTCTTCTAGTGATAACCTAATCTTGTGAAAAGAAGGTAATGATTTTGAATCTTAGAAACTCCTCAGTTGCTCAATACCAACTCCGAGAAGTTTTCTTGACAATAAAACTAAAAAGAGATTAGACTTTAAAGAAAAAGACAAGTGGAAGAGATTTTGGTTTAGGTTAATACAAATATTTTGCCAGTCAGGCTGGATTCCAGTAACGTCCAGGCCCACGGACAGGAGGTAGGGTAGTGGCTGGTCTACTCAGCCTTGTCTCGGTTGCTTCCAAATTGGCCCAGTCACCTCTAAGCAAGGTTGACCTTCCCTTGCATTTTGGATGGCAGTCGCCTGGGCAGGCCCTCTTACCAATCACTTGGTCTTCAGAACTGTGAATGTCTTGTTTCCTTGGAAGGAAGGAGATCTATACGAAGGCTTTCTCTTGGCATCTGGTACGTGAGGATGAAACAGGAATTCTGTGATTTCTGTAATATCTAGTTGGCTCAAAGCCTATTTACTGTCTTTAGGAGGAGAAAAATCCCCACCACCATTCTATTTTTCTTTTAAAATAAATGTGGAAGCAGACACTGCGTCTTAATTGTAACACTATGTACAAAATAATCGGGAAGCAAATGGTGTTTTTGTGGCAACTGTTAAGTTATATGAAGTGTTAGTCTAGAAAGGGTTTAGAGACAATGTCTCCACTCAGGGAAGTATCAGCTGTCCAGGGAGAACCTGGTTATGGAGGGGCAGACTATGGACTGACTCAGCGGTCTTTGAAATATACGTATTTTCTTCAATTTTGCATCAGATTTAGAGTCCACCAATTCTTTTTCCTTATGCTCTTTCTAATTGATATTTTATATCATTTCATGACTAAGAATTTAAGAATTGAAACACTTTGGGGTGGTATTTTCTATTCATAATAAAAAGCAGATCCATATCTGGTTAGATTTTTTTAAATAGTTGATGGAAGCTGGTCCTGTTGCTAAAGTAAACTTTTCTATAAATAAATGCAGAAACATCCGTGCAGGGCATAGTCTGAATGTGGCAGACATATGAATTGCGTCAATTGCCATCTTGTGGCCAAGATTTCTTCCCTAGGCTTTCTTTATAACTAATGTCGTGGCAGGGTTTCACATTCTCACAGCATTAGGCAATAAAGTGCTCTAAAGAAATGGTGCCAAGTTGCCCTCTTGTTAACTTGGGCAGTAGTAGTAATGTGTACTCACCACAGAAAAGTGTGGCATGTTTTTATTTGTGTTTGTTAGGATAGAGAACCTGAAATCTCTCCTCCAACTTCATTTGTTAGCCCAGGCTTTAGGCAGTTTTCCAGATGTCTAACTGCTTACTGCTTTCAGGAGATCGCTGTGGTATTAGAGGCAGCTTTGGTCAGGAGAAAAAAGCAGCCAGAAACCTTCCTGGAACACTACAGTCCACCATATGACCTTTTTAAGAAACAACTGAAATTCCTTTTTCAAAGGCACAAAAATGTTAATTGAAACCAAACAGAAAACAAACCCATCCTGAAAGTGCTAGGATTCAGATAACCAAGGAATAGGCGTGGGGGTGGAGAGGGTGGAAGGAAAATTATCCTTGGGAAAATTATGTGAAGGTCTAAGCTTCAGTGTTTTGCTCTTCCAGAATTATAAATGAAAATGGGGGCAATTTGCATTTTTAAGATAAAAATTAGCCAGGACCGTGAGAGCACTCTGTACCTTTTTAGGTGCCTGCATAGATCCTCCGGGAATACCTGCCTGGTGCTCTGTCCTTCCTCAAAACTACCTCATACTGGCTCTGGCTCAGAGATTCCTGCGTGCTGAGGTGAGTTGAAAAACTTGTACTCTTTACAAACATCCTAGAAGCATAGTATCGCTTTCGGTGACATTCACAGGTATATTTATTGGTGAACTCAGGAATCATCATTTGTGTTTATTTTAAAGAGTACAAAGTTTAGTTATAGTCTTGTCACCATTGTAGGATTCCTAGTTTAAATTTGTGTTGATACGAAAAGCATCTTAAACCATGTTTTAGGTTTCAAGTTTGGAGTCTAAAACAGACATTTTCAAGGTGGTATACCACCACTCTTGTTTTCTGTGCACTCTTCTACTGATGCTCTGAATTGGTAGCCTTCATAAGCAGAGAAGTGTTACCAACAAAGAAAGGTTAGAAAGCCTTGATAACTAACTGGGTTTCGTGATAATTCTCCAAGACAATTCTGATAAGTCTGAGAAGTCCTGTGGTTGGAACTTCCATCTATAATTGGCTTCATTAAGTCAAAGAGAACACGAAATCTCTTTATGTGAGGATATGCAACAATTGAAGTGACTTATTGTTCCCAGAAGGAAAATAATTTGACTTTGTTTGTAGTAGGTGGATCACTTATGAATAAACTGTTCACATTTTACAGGTGAATAAACTTTAAGGACACCAACCAGTATGCTATCTCATAAATTCCTTGGTCCTTCATTTGCAAAAATTATGTGCTTGCATTTTTGATTAGATGATGGCTCTCAGAGGCCTCACATAAATTAGTCTTCCTATGAAATAAAAAAGAATAACCTTAGAGTCTTCTAGTAATTGCTAGACTGTGAAGGGACTGAACTCCTAAAACTATAGGTCCATATCCTCACTGGTTCATTTCTCATATAGACCCTAATCTGCTACAGTGCTTGTGGCATTAGCAGTAATCATAACTGAAAGGCCAAAGATGTGGAGTGAAATACAGGAAGAGCTAAAAAGTTCTGGTGAAGCCCCATTCATAATTTCCTGCTATTTGTAACATGTTTTGAAAAAAAAAATCATAAGAAAAAAGGACTATGTAGCTCCACTAAAGCTTTCTGTGTGATTGGAGAGACTTAAATTTTAGTTTTAGCTTCTGCTGCTATGCTATGAAGCTGTAAAGCTTTGCTGTGAAGTTTTCTTTTAAAATGCATTAATTATTTTCTATTTAGGAGGATTTATATGTAAGTTACCTCAAGAAGAACTGTGGTTTGGGCTTAGCATTTAGGGATTTTGTGGATTTGGATTTGAACATTTCAGTTATTTGGTTTCTCTGGAGCACTCATAATTACACAGGTGGAGATTGTATGAGTTCCACGGAGTTTGCTGCTGGAGAATATGCATGGTTTGCTGTTTCCTCTCAGATGCTCAGTATGTTTAAGATCATCAGCCTTTGATTTTTGACCAGTGCAAAGGAGACTCCTGTATCTTTCTGGGTTTTTTTTGTTGTTGTTGTTGTTGTTGTTGTTCTTTTTCAAATGAAGTTTTGTTTGTTTTAAATAAACAAAGGGTCTGCCAGGGCTGAGGTGTAGATACACATGTACACATGTAGATACACATTTGTAGATACACATAGTTTTCTAGCCAATGAGGGCTACTGAAGAAACTATTGCTCCATACCTGCAGGAGAGAATGCTTTCCCTCAGCCTTTGGTATTATTAACTTTGGTGGCAAAACCATCTTTGAAGTATCATTATTGCTACACTGTAAAAGTATTTTACTTTTTTGTTTCATGGACCTCCTGTAAATTTTCAGTGTGTTGGAATCAGTATCTCTACTAAATCATGTTTTCTTTATGAAGATGCAGTTCCTCTGGAGTCCATCTTTCTTTTAGAAAATGAAAGAATAATTCATGCTTTATTTAAATAAGGCAACTTTGTTAGGTTTATAAATCTGAATGTATCAGAACAAACTTAAAGGCTATATTTTGTATAAAAGGACAGGTTCAGTAAAACAATATAGTTTTACAGATTATTTTATTTGCTTTTCTTTCTATTCAAAATAGGCTACAATCTTCCCCCCAAACCCCTTTCTGGCACCATCCTGTTAAAAGCATTAGTTAAGGGAAAATAATGATAAACAGGACTTAGCTCCATCACAACTGCCTTGCAAATACTTTCTCATCTGGAATGAAGCATATGGTGGTAATATACTGTGTCTTTGGTAATAGGTAGTTTCAAAATGCTCTCAATGTTTTATATTTTAAAGTATGTGTATGTATGTGTTGACCTTAGGTTTTGTGTCCCATGTTATTTTAATGGAAATTATTTTTTCCATTAAAAGTCAAGTGTGTTTGGTTTTAGGGGTTTAGATAAGGGTATTTCTGAATAAAACTTATAAAAGGAGTATATTGTTGTTGCAGTCATTTGTGTACCAGTTTTAGAAGGCTGGAAATGATCTTCCAGAGAAACAATCTGGTAGAGAAAGGGTGGCATTTTCTTTCTGTCATAGTCATTTACATCAAGACACTTAGGGGACTAGAGCGGTTAACCAGTGGTATGGCACTTACCTGGATGCATGAGGATGTGAGTTCAAACCCTGGCACCGTGTACACATTGAAGTGTCAAAGCAACGAAAGCCACATGAAAAACTAAATAAAAATGGTTCTCTTTTTCTCTCTCAGTGCCCCCCCCCCCAAGGCTGAGGACCTGACACAACCCAGGCCTTGTGTGTGCTAGGCAAGCGCTCTACCACTGAGCTAAATCCCCAACCCCTTTCCCTCTTTCTCTTAAAAAAAAAAAAAGAAAGAAGAAGAAGGAGGCAGTTACTTAGAATCCAGGCCTAAAGAATTTCAGTAACCATAAACATTCCAATTATATTCATCATCTGTTTCTTTTCCCCAAAAAAGGAGCTATCCATTGTGACTCAATTATTTTATTTCTGTTTAGAAAATGGGGAGCAGTTTATCAGTTTTAGCACTTTGAAATTTTGTTAGTTGAGTAAAACTGAAAAGGTCAGCTATTTATATTTGAGATGGACAATTTCTGATATGTCACTAATTTTTTCGTGTTTCCAGATAGGTTCAGTATGATGGTTACTTCATGAAATTTGAAAAGAAACATGGTTAGATGAAAAGTGAAGAAATAGCCATAGCTATTTGTTAACGTGCAAGTCTCATATTAAGAGTACTAGAATCTGATTTTCATGGAGCACTGATTTAGGAATGTTTTTACTTAATGTCAGTTTATGGCATTATATCTTTATGGCATGGGAAGGGAGGGATAAGGGAGGGTAATTGGGGGGGGCACTCCTGGAGATAATTGCAATATCCAGAATATTTACACATTTTATACACATTTTATATTATTCTGTTAAAATCGTGTAAGGTTGTTCAAAAAATAATAAAAAATAAAAAAAAATAAACACTATGAACTTAAAAAAAAAAAGAACAAGTATGTTTTAATAGTTTCATTTTTACTCGTAAAACAGAAATTTGTATTCAGACATTATTTTTAAAAATCCCTACAAAGTAGGATATTATTTCCTAAGAAAACTTTCTTAAGCATTTGCTTCTTCTGTCTTGCTTTCTGCAAGATTACTAACCAAGATTTTTCTCCTCAAGCAAGAAATACTGTAAGAAATAGAAAACACTTTCCCCAAGTAATTGTTTACCTTTTTGTGATGTGATATATACAAAATGTATTTTCAGAGTAATTACATACATGGATCATTTGCTTGCTTTAACTTTTGCTTCAGTATTTTGCTATATCCAATTACTTCGGGAAAGTATGCAATTCATGTGTTTATATTCTTTTAAACTATATCACAAAAGATATAACATTGACCAAATACCTTAATGTTTTATTATTTTGGGGCTGGAATGGTGGCTCAGTAGTTACGGTGCTTGCCTGACATGCATGAGGACATGGGTTCAAACCCCAGCACCTCATACAAAATGAAGTGTAGGAGCAACAAAAGCCACACGAAAAACTAGTTAAAATTGATTCTCTCTCTCTCTCTCTCTCTGTCCCTCTTCTCCCGTTTAAAAAAAAAAAGATTTCATTATTTCCTTTTTTTTGGAAAACATTTATTGTAAAGATATATTTATTGAAATGGACTATTAAATAGTAAAAGGATCATCAAAGTCCCTGGGTAGGGCTGAACAGACTGAATTCCTAGGCTTTCATTAAAAAAAAAAAAAATACTAATGTAGACGTAAAGTTTGTTCATTCTTGGTGTTGTGATGAATATCTGTGTACCCAGTGCTTCTGTAGGTGTGGGGCTCAGCATCCCTGGGAATGATGAGGAGCAGTTTGTGCCCATCATAGTCTATTTTGTTTTGTTATAACGTAATACCTGAGACTGGTTAGTCTATAATGATCAGAAATTTATTGGCTTACAATTTTGGCTGGAAGGGCCAAGATCAAGGTACCGCCATCTGGCGAGCTCCTCCTTGCTGCAGTGTCACATGGTTGTAGGTGAGAGGAAAAGAGAGTTAGTGGGAGGTAAAAGGGAACCAAATTCACACTTTTATGAACACACTGCTGAGTGAAGTAACAGCCTTAATCCATTCATGATGGTAGAGCCCTTAGAGCCTAATCCCCTCTTAAAGGTCACATCTCTTAATGGCAGTTAAACTTCAGTATGAGTTTTAGAGGGGACAAACATTCAAATCCCAGCAATCTGTGTGTTTAAATTCCTGCCCCTTTCCCTGTGTCTGTTATATCAGTGTCACTATAGTTTAAATTTTCAAATATTGTCAGTGAATTCAAACTTACAAAGTCTTCATGGGTTAAATGGGATAAATAGGACAATTACTTTAATTCCATTGCCATTTTAATGTATTATTTACTTGTCCACCTTCTCCCTTCTTGACTGCACTATTATGATGATGAGCACTTCCACCCGGATGAGACATATAAGGAATTTTTAGGAAATATACCCAGAGTGAGATGCTATACTTCTGAAGTTTATATTATTTTTTTTAAGTGTGGTGTTCTCCTGAACATGGCTATTAAAAGGATCTTTGTCTTTTTCTAGCAGTATTTATGGATTTATAGATATTTCCAACCAGTTTGTGGCTAGGATTAACTTTGGCCTCTGTGGTCAGACTGTGCTGCTCCAGCCTAGCCTTGGACCTATCTCATCACAGAGCATAGGCTGCTGAGCGGAGCATGATCAGACAATATCCTAATCTGCTCTATTAAAGAGTTGCAGTTAATTACAAATGAACCACTTTTAAGTTTAAATAAAATTTGATTTTACACTACTTGAAACAGGTTTCAGATCTGTTTGATTTCTTCCTTAGAAAGTGAAAATTGATTACTAAAGAAAATTTCTAACCCATTTCTGATACCTTATAAATTTTTGGAATTCTGAAAAAGAGGTTTTTAGCAAAATCAAAGCATTAGTCATTGTCCAATTGAAACAGTTGCTTATTTAAAATAGTAATACAGTATTTTAAATATACAAAAGGCATAAAATGAAAAATAAGATTATCTCCTCCTCCATTGCATTTTGTTTCCTCCCAAAGTAACCATTGTTAGCAATTTCTTCAGTATCTTTGCAGAAAAAAGAAATATGTATATATGACATAAATTTATGACTTTAAATTTATAGAAATAGTGTGTGCATGTGTGTGCATGTGCACACATGCACACGCATCTTTTTCCATAGCTTCATTACAGATTTACTCCTTCAGTGACCAGAATAATCTTAAAGACAGGTATGATTATTAGATTGCAGGTTGAATTGGTGAGAATTCAGTAAACATTTATTGTTGTTTTGCATTCCTGCATTTTACTGAGTTTGTAAAAATGAGGTTAGTATAAAACTGATAGATGTGGGACTGCAATTGATTCTGTTCCTGACTGCACCAGTGACTGTTGTCTTACTCAAGTTATTCTCTAGGGCCTAGTTTCTATCCCTGGCTGTTGAGAAAGGGTCTCTAACTACATGAATGCAATAGAGAAAAATATATAAAATAGGATCAAATTCAAAACCATTTTTTATGTCCTAATAAGATATCTTTTCCCCTGGTACTGGGATCAAACCCAGGGCCTCACATATGCCAGGCAAGCACTCTATCATTGAGCTACACCCTCAGTCCAAAGTTGGTATCTTTCATCTAAAGTGGATCTTGTGAAAGTTATAAAAGTAGTATAGGGTGGAATCAACGGTTTCTTCCTTTACAGAACACTTAACATCACTGTGTTAAGATGGTTCCCAACAGATAGGAAAAATATGACTTTTATTGCCTTGCAAAACCGTGTTATATCAACCACGACACTCCCTCACTCTCTCATTGTCATTCTCATGCTCTCTCTTGTATATACTTCTTCTGTCCGAGATTTCAGCTAGGGTAACTTGCGCCTTAGAAAGTTTAGGAAAACTAGTCTTGAACCTTTCGTTTCAGTGCTTGTGACAGTCTGCCCATTATCTTGCTAAGTCCAGAGTTTTCCTGTGCCAACTGTGTACCCCTCATCTGTCTTTGAGTTGCTACCAGGTGTGGTCCTCAGTTTTGCCCAGCTAAACCTTTCTTTTTCACTTCTGTTAAACACGTGTGTACACACGTACTCACCCATACATACCCCATTTAGGAGACCTGCCAAGCACCTGAGAGAGGAAAGAGACACACGTTATAACAGGAAGGGCAGCACTGATTTCTTCCTGGCTTCATCTTCTGGGATCATTAGTCTGGGTGCAAGTCAGCTTCTTAAGTTAGTTAATGGCTGACTTTATGTACTTAATTTCACTAAAGTTTCTTAGGTCTGTTAGATCACCAGTCTTCTTAAAATGTTAGATTTTAGAATATCTGTTTGATTGGTTGCTTGAACATAAATTATATATAAAAAGAACTTTGCATGTAAACATATCAAATCATTATTTTTATTAAAATAGTACAGTAGTAAAATAGTATTTTATTAAAATAGTATTCCCAAAAAAACTTCAGTCTTGATACAGACGTAAACTATATGTATTTTTATGTAAGTAGACTTTCACTTTTTTATGTTTGAAGACACTTGTTAACAAATAAGACATTTTGGAGAGTGAAATATAAGATAATATTAATAATTACATGGGGATAACACTGTAAACTGTGGCTGTTCTAGTACTGTTCCAGCATTCACGGTCACTTCATGTTTTGTTTTGTTTTGCTTTTTAAAGACAGAGTAGTGAGGGTGAGTCAATTTTTATTTTTTCATTTGGTTTTTGTTTTTCCTCCACTTAGTTGTATATATGGTACTGGGGATCAAACCCAGATCCTCGCTCATGCCAGGCAAGCACTCTTATCACTGAGCCACTTCTCCACCCCAAGTTTTTGACTCGTGGTGCATGATTAGAGACAAGAGCCCTTTGCTGGTTTGGCGGGGCATTGTGGAGTAGTGGGCACAGGAGACAAAGTGAGATTACCTCTATTTTTCTGAATTTCAGTTCTTACTCATTAAATCGAGGTTAACAGTACCTGTCTCCAGATGGCTATAGATATTAGAAGAAATTGTAATCTCATAAAGCATAGAGTGTCTGGAAATTGAACACTTGCTAGTTCCCTCTTCCATCTCTGCAAATTGTCTTTGCTGCCAAGATAAGTTTTGTGTATAAATATTTCTGCTGTGTATGTGCTTCTTATACTTGATGTATCCATGTAGTTCAATTTACTGTAGAAATGAATAATTCTGAAGATAGTAATCATAGCTAGCTGCACATGGGATTCCTCAGTTTACAGTGGACAGTTGATCTATATTGTTTCAATCAAGCACTTTTTGACAGTGAAAGGTATAAATTGTAGTTTTCAGTAATACACCCATTTTCCCAGTAAACTTTCTTTTTGTGATATGCTTCCTTTTGTTGTATAAATGGGTGAAATGCCATTTAGCAAGTACTTCATATATGAATTTTTGTATATATTTAATAGAGACTTTGTGTGACTCAAAGGCACATTTTTTGTAACAGAGTTATCCAGATGGGTTTCCTACTTGGAAAGAAACTCTATCTGAACTTTGAAAAGTGATAGAATAGTTGGTAATATACTTAATCAGATATAGTTTTCTTATAATATATGAATAATTTCCAACAGTAGTACCAAACAGGTCAGATTCAATGAGTGACACACACCTGTAGTCCCAGTGACTGAGGCTAGAGGATCCCAAGTTCAAGGCCAACCTGAGCCATTTAGCAAAACCATGTTTAAAATAAAATAAAAAAGGCTGGGGATGTAGCTCAGTGGTATAGCATCCCTGGGTTTAATCCCCACCCCTACCCCGTACCATGGAAAAGGGTCAAAACCTTTTCATCTTCCGTAGTTCTTCCTTAGCAAATGTGCTTTCAGACCTGAGATTTCTTCTTATTCAGGCTTATAAGAGTCCACTGGTGTGGTAGGGGTGGGGGACAGGTAGTAAAATGACCACAGTCAGTCTTGAATTCTGCAGTAGCCCAATAAAGAAAGTGCCATGGGGAGATAATTTGTGAAGAGGTGAAGGAATGCTTCTTGGAGATGTCCTTTGAACCAAATATCTAGAGGTAAGAGGTCTTCAGGGTTAGTATAAGGCCTGAACATATGGGAAGTGGCCTTTGCAAAGTCTGTAACGGCATTGGACTTCAGTGTGTTTAGGGAAAAACAAGTTGAGCTGGGTGTGGATAGCCTCCAGAGATGGCTGACTTGAAGCAACATTCTTACTCTGTTTTGATAGAAATAACTTTTTCTTCTAGCAGCTCTAGCTCTGGGTGTGTCTTAGCGTAATCAAAAGGATCAAAATTAATCGTAAGTAAACAAAGTTCTAGTTGAAGGACAAAGAGAAGTATTAATAATTTGGAGTAACCTAAACTCCACATATCTCTGTGAACAGAAAAATTTTACTCATGCTTTTTAATTCTTGATAATTTGTAATCTCAAGAAATTAAATATTTAGCATCTCATTCTCTTCAAAAGGATATTGCTACTTTAAAATAGTCTTACTTAAAATAGTAGATTTAGATAAATAACATGAAAAGCTATACTGACCTGTCAGTTGATTTAATGTTGTTTCATTCACTTCACTTCAGCATATTCTGAGTTGCTCTAGAGACTGGACAATTTTATTATGCAAACTCTGCAAATTTAGCGTTATCAGAAAGGGAATTGTGTAAGAGATAAAATCATTAAAGATCACTTTTTTTTTTTTTTTTTTAGTAGAACAAACAGTGCTTTCGGGAAAAACAGGTTCATATCTGTTATCATTTCTATTCCATTTTGCTCCAAAGGATCATTTGATCCTTTGATCTTATTATATTGAGAAATAGAAATATAGTGATTTTTCTTGTTAGTAAAGTAATATTTAATATAGTAATATTTATATTCTTATCCAGAAAATAACGTCACATGGTGACTTTACCAGAGCTCTTTAATACATAGTGTCTGCTTCTGTTTGTATTTTGGCTTGGGAGGTACTTGGAGATTCAGATTTGAGGCTGAAGAAACCAAAACACAGTTGAAAACTGATGGGCTCCCTCTGGACTTCTCTGCTGGACCACAAACTTCTTTTATTCATCCTGGTAGTCCTAGGGCATAGCCAGGAGATAAAGATCTTTCAGATGGGTAATGTTTTCTTTTTATTTACAGTGCCTAAATGACAACCCCAATCTTCTGATTTTCAGTAAGTTCAGTGTTCTTTCCTATAAATTGATGGTTCTCTCTCATTGTTTTCCTATTGCACAGTGAATTTATCTAGCAGCAGCCAAGGATTTCAAGTTAAGTAACATGCCTACCTGCCTATTATAACTCCACCCTTTACTCCCAAGAAAGCCAAGTTCCCTGCTTTTTTAAGGCAAGGGATTGAATACAGAGGAAAGGACAGGTGACAGAGACCTGGGATACTAAAATAATAATAAGTGATAGAGCAGAGGAAGGAACCAGTGAAGAAGGAGGAAACCATTCAGTCTCCTGGAAACCAGGTAAAGAAAGGTTATCCAGAGGAAGAAGTGATAAGCTGGCTTTCATATTTAGCAATGCAAAAGTGATAGGCAACCTTGATAAGAGTTGTTTGGGTGAGTGGTGGGGCAAGAGCCTGGCAAGAGTGGGCCTGATTAAAAAAAAAAAAAAAAAAGTGCAGGGCAGCGGGTATTGGGGAAAAAAACCCAGCAAACCTAAACAATTTTTTGAGGAGTTTTGGCAAAGGGGGACATGAAATGATAGATAGTCCAAGTGGGAAGTGAGATGGGAACAAAGCTGTTGGTTTTTTAAGATGGTAAAATAGCCACTTACATATGCTTTGACCCAATAGGAAAAAAAAAAAATGGTGGAGACAGTGGTCGTCCTGGAATGAATTCTATGAGGCTGGCATCCAGCTTCCTCTGGGCCCCTGGGCCCCTGTGCCTGCTGTGCCAGCTGCTCAACATCAGTGTAGAGTCTGGGAGAGCTAACTGATCCTAAGTAAATTCTGAGGCCCCAGGGCCAGAAGGTTTTCTTGCCCTCCAGGGTTTGTTCTACTTTCATGTGACCATTTGAACGGGCACTAGCAAGAACTTGAACTTTAGTCAGAAATTTAATTAAAAATTAATGAGGTTTTAGGAGGGGAAGTAAAACCAATTCATGTCTTCTTCATCGACAATGACTTAACGAACACTGAAGTTTTTCCTTGTCCTCTGTGACTACATTCACCAAGATGGCACAGGATCTTTAGAATAAGGCAGCTGAAGCACTTGCAAGGCCACAGAATGTAAGGAGACATCATTGTCAGGGTCCTGCAAGGACAGTACTGGCACCTGCTAGTGCTGCCTGCTGACATGTTGGTCCTAGGTCCCTAACTTGCCAAATGCAAATTCCTCAAACCCTGAGGAGTGTTACAGTTTGTTTCGGGGACAGTAGGAAAACTTCCTTTTCCTAACTGTCTCTTTTCACAGTACCAATTGGAGATTAATTTAACATGCTTAGTTTAAATTAATATTCCCTTTCCCCTTAATATCTAGTTGATTCCAACCTCTCTAAAGAAAAGAAGGATAACTGGATGGAGAGGAAAAGAAATACTTCTGGACTGAAAAATGCAATTGCTATTGATAGGAGACAGCAGGGAATGATTGGTTGAGGGGCTTTGTACAACTGAGAGGAAGCTTGAGTGATGTCTAGATACTCGATGGAGGAGAGGGAGGACTGGCATATAGCAGGGCAGACTAGTCAGGATCAGTCCTTTTCATGAAGGCTGGAACAGAAGCAGTTCCTCTAATACACTGGTCGCTTCTGTGTTGTAAGGACTCTGGTACTATTTTGTCTTTCTTTCTGTGGAATCCAAAGGTGAATAGGCATCATTTGTCTTGTTAATCCTAGGCTTCTGTCCCATTGCATATCTGAGTGAGGTCATCTAAACAAATTGCTCATCTTCTCACCTTAGAAACCAAAGGAAACCTTACAGTAATAGCTACTGAACCCAGAAAAGAATTCTCAAGGCAGAAGTTTTATTGCAGTTTCTTTGGAATGAGACTTGATGCTGTTTATTTTTGTTTTGTTTTGTTTTTTAATTTTTTTTTTTTTTTTTAGAGAGAAGGACCGTGAGAGAGAGAGAATCCATTTTTTTTTTTAAAGAGAGAGGGACAGTGAGAGAGACAGAAAGAGAGAAACAACTTTATTTAGTTTTTCACATGGCGTTAGTTGCTCCAACACTCAGTTGTGTACGTGGTGCTGGGGTTTGAACCTGGGTCCTCGTGCTTGCCAGGCAAATGCTGAACCCACTGAGCCACCACTCCAGCCCCGCTGATGCTGTTTTGACTTGTGTTAGTCCCAGTTTTGTCGAAGAACTGAGTCAGTCATGTATCCATGGAAAGAGATCCCCATTGAAAATAGTAGGTACTGACCCTGTCTGGTATTATGTAATCAGTCTCCTTTGAGAATTTCCTTGAAACTTATTTTCCAAAAGGATTAGTCAGTGTTTCCCAGAAGAGCCTCTCCTGTTGAGCAGTATTATTTTTGATAGTAGTGAATTGCTCTTTCAGGCCTTACTTCCTCTCATCCTCCAATCCCACAAATACTTGAAGTAAATGTGCTGACTTAACATTACTCATTGATTGCTATGGTCTGAATGTTTGTGTTTCCCCTAAAATTCACCAAATCTACCAATGTGATGATATGAGGAGGTGGGACCTTTGGGAGATGATTAGGTTGTGAAAGTTCATGAGTTGGATTGATACCCTTAAAGAAGAGATTCCAGAGAGCTGCATTGCCATTGCTAACAGGCAAGGACACAGCAAGAAGGCTCCATCTGTGAACAAGAAGGTAGGCCCTCACCAGACACCAAATCTGATGGAACCTTGTTCTTGGATTGCCCAGTTTCCAGAATTATAAAGAAGAAATTTCTGTTGTATATAAGCCATCCCTTTATGGCATTTTGTTACAGTATCTCATATAGACTAAGTCACTGACCCATGAAATTCAGTTTTAAATCTAGTGTCTTTAAAATACTTATCATATATGCTTAACACATAGTAGGCCTTTAGTAAATGCTTTTAGAAACAATCAGGTACCCTGTATAGTCTGCCTAATTATTTTTTAGATAGTAGAATGTATATTAGTGAAAACTTTGGTTCCAAATTGCTTAGACTGAAGTCTTGGCTTTTCCTCTAAAGAGGTATGTGATTGTGGGCAAGTATTCTGTACTATAGTCTCTTCTGAAAAATGGGGATAATAATAATAATATCTACCTCACAAGATTATTACGAGAATTAAATAAATTGATACATTCAGAGCACTTTGAATGGCGCCTTGCATTTCGTAAGCACTTAACAAATGACACAAGCTCTCAGGCATTTAATGACTTAAAAGCAAGAAAACCAAGTTTCCTCTTGTTCCCTCAAATAGCACGGAAACAAGAAAACAGTACATCCGCCACTGTTGACACACACCTAACTGCACATATATTGTCTGTATCATAGCTAATCACAGGAGTGGAAGTTTTAAAAATGTGCAGGGACTGTGATTACCACCCAGATTTGGTTTTTTCCCTTCAGCTTCATGTATCCATGGCGTTCCCTTCCATGCAGTTTGTTTCATCTTCTTACTCTGTTCCTAGACCCAAATTTATAGAAGCAAAATAAAGGAGAATATAGAACTGACCAGGTTTCCTTGTAGTCCACAGCGTGTTTTCCACATGGTTCTCTGTCCCTGGGGAGTTAGCAGTTCAGTAAATGGGGCAGAATTTTCCTGGTGTGGCGCCCACAGGGCTGCCCTGCCAACTTCTCTCCCTTTTAGTAAACCAAGTCTACTTTACACACACAGGGGGCATTGTGGCTTCTCCACTGAAGGCTACCTAATGGGGCTGCACTTTACAGTGAGTCTAGTTTGATGTTCCAATAAATCAACAAGAAAAAATGTCTTGTCAGAATCCTATAGAAGAAATGCACCTCCATGTGTTTAAGCAGGTTCAGGTTACACAGTTAAAGCAAGATGAGCCCTGGTCTGCTGACCATTCAAATCCTGTGTCCTTTCACCTTTCCTGTGTTTCCATCAGTTCACTCAGCTCAGTAAAATTAGAGTAATAGGACCTGGAGTAGTAGCCAGGCCTGTTAACTAGAAATCATTATGGAGTCAGAATTCAAGTGGTGTCATAAGATATGGTACTTGTTAGCTGTTGAAACTTTATTTATAGAAAAAGAGCCTAGTTTCCTTCTGCTACATTGTTCATTCTTATTGTTATATATCATAAGCACTTTCTAATCACCTTTAAATTGTTTGTTTTTTTTAAAGAGAGAATCAATTTTATTTTTTTCAACTGGTTTTTGTTTTTCCAACCCTTATGCAGTACTAGGGTTTGAATATGGGTCCTTGCACATGCCATACAAGCACTCCAACCACAGAGACACTGCTCCAGACCCAACCTTTAAGTTTTTAAAGATGTTTTTCCAGTATATGTATACTTTGTCACTAAAGTAGGTTTTGTAATAGAAGCCTTTTTTAATGTGGCTAGTGTTGAAAAGGTCTACATTAAGACTCTTTCTGAAATTCTTAGAAATGTACAATTACCAGTTTTTATTCTATACTTGGTAGGTGAATAGTCCCAGGAAGAATAAGATGATTCTATTTTTGGAGCAATTATTTTTCTAAACTTCATCTGAGTAGATGGCACATTTCTATATGGCTTGTACAAAACTCAGATCTCTGTCACTGTTTTGAGGAATATGAGTATGGGCCTTGTTTGCTTATGGAAGTTGTATTCAAACTTCATTGTAATACCAATGAAAGCTACTACTTATAGTTACAACATGCAAGGCCCCCGTTTTAAGTGTTCATGATTATTGTTATTTAGTACTAACAAATTTAAGGATTATTATTTTCATGTTAGAGCCAAGGAAGTTAGTGAGTTGTCTAAAGTCCTATGGCTAACAAGTGGTAGGTCCATGATTTGAACCCAGGGACTAAAAATGTGTTAATGGACAACTTTAATACTAGGGATGATAAAATATGTCATGTTATGCTACCTATACCCATGGTAAATATAATTGATGATATGGTGTGTTCATGCTAAGCCTGATAATTCTTTTGAGCATCACATTCTTGGCGTCCGTAGTCAATCAGGCTTAGTGGGCAATATAAAACATATGTGCTGTCCTTGGTGCTAAATATATCTATATTTAACTTTTGCCTAAATTCCAGTGGTGTGTTGAAATTGGGCCAGCATGTTGGGGGGGGGAATAAATAAGGAAAATTATTGCTTTGTCTAACAAGAACATGCACATAAGCCTTTTTCTGTAATTGCTGTGGACAATTGAATTTAATACAGGTTATTTCCGTTTCTAATAACATACAAGTCATCTCCATATAGAACATTTTTAAAGCAAGTTAATTATTGGTTCTTAATAATTCATATTATTTATTTGAAAAGAATTTCTCAAATGGGTATTTGAATTAAATTGTGATAGTGTTCATAGAATTTGTAGTAATGAGATTAGATCTCTGTTATACAGAGATCTAATAGCAGGAACTACCTATGAAGTTTTGATTAAATTCTAATCTTGGATCAAAATATTGATCCTTTTAAGAATTGAATCAAGGCTATGCTATTTCTGTAATTGTGACTATGAAAACTTGTTAGGATTAGTTTGACAGCTCTTTTTTTTTGGTTTTTTTTTTTGGAGGGGGTCATTTTTCTCTTAGACTTTATTACTCACATCAGTTGAAGATGGCATTTTTATAAATTTCCATATACAGTCATGTAGATGTTCCAGTCTCTCTCCTGAGCCCTTGATCTCAGGGGCTACACCCACCACAGGATTATTGAAGAGCAACTTAGCACAGTGTTCAGGGTTGGAGGGTTTATGCAAAGATCAATAATACATACAGTAATATATTACAGTAATATAATCAGCCTGTCTGCTGCTTAGTGTTTAAATTTTCTGGAGAATAATCTCTTCGGTTTTCTTCTTTGAAATCTCAGACACAAAACAGAAAAATAGAAAATAATTTTTACCAAATATATTTCCTGGCCAGCAAGGAGAGGAAGGTGAAATTTAGTCTAAATTAATGTGTAAACTCATGGAAAATTGCTTGTCTTTTGTGTTTGTCTTTAAAATTAAGTAAGATTGTACTTTAAGTTACTTATATCAATTTGTAAAGAAATGGAAATTTTCCTATTTATTTTTGTAATGATGATGTTAGTAGAAAAAGTTATATAATGCCTCATTAGATTGTACATAGTTATAAGAAATGCTGATTTGAATGTGCTTTATAAAAATAAAGGAAATAACTCAATAGTAGTGTTTCTGTATTTTTACTCTTCCTGTTCTCGGGAATATAATTTCTCTCTTTCTCTCTCCCTCTCTCTCTTATTTCGTTAAGGTCCTAGCTATACATACCTTAAGAACAGACCATGCTCCTCTGTAACTCTGATCACAGATCCCACTAAGGCAGATGTTACTTACAAGGGCTCCATGGCCAGCTGGAGTTATAATTTGTTATCAAGTCACTAGTTATTTTTTCTTTTCATCTTGTATTTTGTCTGTCAAGTAGCCATAGTCTCCAGAATTGGAGGTCTGGACTTGTAGCTAAAGGGTTTTGAGTAGAGGAAGGAAGAGGCTATTTCCCCTTGAAATACATGGCAAATTCATTCACATTTGTTTGTTTTAAATTTTTTAAATTTTTTAAAACCTGGGAGGTATTACGGGTTGTTGGGTTTTACTTTGCTTTTTGCTTATTTGTGCTGTTGGTGTTTTTGTTTCATTTTGTTTGGTTTTGGATGTCTAACTGATCTCCTAGGCTGTACTAACCAGTGCTTTGCTTTGCCTCGCCTCTTTTGCCTCTGTTACAGTGGTCATTTAGATTGAGCATTAGCCTCTCCTTGGCCCAAGACTTTAAGATTTCTCAATAATCTTGTACGATAGTCTTTATGCCCAGATTTTTTCTTGCAGTGTTACCTTAATTTGTATGTTTTGCTCTCTGTTATAAAAAGTCACAGTTTGGAATATGGGCCACAGGAGGGGAAACATCTTTTTAGTTGATCTTATTATCTACAGGTAAAGGTCTTTGAGAAAGAGGCTTATAAATTGCAAAGGTGTATACAGTTATATTCAACAGGAAGATTATTTTTAGGTGATTATAGATATAAAATACAAAATTTGTAAAAATTAACAAAGACTTCTGGTGTTTATAAAGGAAGTTGCTTCCTGGCATTTGTCATGTCAGTACATTTAATAAGGTGTGAAGATATTTTCTTTTCCTTTTCTTGCATAGTGCAATTTAATTTGTGTTCCGTACCATTTTATAAATGCCCATTTACATAATTTTCCTCACATTAACAAGACAAGATAGATAATGAAAATATTATCTGATGTTCATTCTTTAGTTGAGACCTTTCCTTTTTTCTTTTAATTTCTAATGGTTTGTAAAATTGACCTAATTTTTTAATTTCTGTTCTGTACACATATTTGCTCCATGTTTTTAGTGTTTTCAATGGGAAAGTTTTTCCCTGTAGATGAATAATGCTAAATAAGGAAATATTCCTACTTGTTTTTCTTTCATTTTTCCTATGGAAGCAAAAGTCTGTATAGCCACAGATAAATAATTTTTTTCTTTAAAGAGAGAAGGACAGTGAGAGAGAGAGAGAGAATCAATCTTTATATAATTTTTCACATGGCTTTCATTGCTCTGACACTTAGTTGTGTATGTGGATGCTGGGGTTTGAACCCATGTACGCATTGCATGCCAGGCAAGCGCCGTAACCACTCAGCCACCGCTCCAGTCCCCAGGTAAATAATTTTTTTTTTTTTTACGAGAGAAGGACAGTGAGAGAGAGAAAGACAGAGAGAATCAGCTTTTATTGAGTTTTTCACATGGCTTTCATTGCTCTGACAGTTAGTTTTGTACATGGGTTGCTGGGGTTTGAACCCGTGTACTTGCACATGCCAGGCAAGCACTGTAACCACCAAGCCACCGCTCCAGCCCCCCAGGTAAATAATTTTTAACAACAAAAATTGGATTGTTTTTGTCTTATATGACATCAATATTATTAACTATTAATAAGGATACTGCTTCTTTGGTACAGAAGGAAGAGTTAGAAAGGATGCTTTCCATTGTACATGCATTTGCTAGACTTGTATATCAGTCTGGGTCCAGTCAGGAGACAGAAACATGGTAATTTGAACAGGGCAGTAAATATAGCAGGGGTTTGGAAATTTAATGTTGGTAAATAAGAGGTAAGATAACTCTTAAGTGTTACAGGACTAGCAGATATACTATTATATAATCTCAAACTACTACTGCTTCTACTTAATGTAATATAATATGATCTTACACTACTACTACTTAGGCTGAGATCATGAAACTTTCTGGGAGATATCTTGGCAGTGGTACTTCACTAAAAATCCACCCATGATGAGTGCTACTGAGTCGCTGCTAGATTTTTACACACTGCAGGAGCTGGACTCTAGAGAAACCGCATTTGTCCCATGCTGCAAGAGCTGCTGAACAGGCACACCAAGAAGCAGAACAATGATCTCTTGTCCTTTCCAGTGTCCCCTTGACAAAATTTCACATGGTACAACTATCCAAGACAAAATGTGTAAGAGCCTAAATCTGTTTTCCTAAAGAAGGCAAAGAGGGGGGCTGGAGTGATGGCTTGGCTGTTACTTTTGCTTGCCTGGTATGCACAAGTATGCGAGTTCAAACCCCAGCACCACGTACACAACGAAGTGTCTGAGGAATGAAAGTCACATGAAAAACAAAAAAAGTTCTCTCTCTCTCACTGTCCCCTCTTTCTTTAAAAAAAAAAGGGGGGGGCAAAGGGATGAAGTTGGAGCTCAGAAGCAATCATTGATAATGAACCTATCCTGACAGATCTTTCATGATGAAAAACACTTTCCCTTTCACGGGGGCTTTGGTAGTTTGTGAGATGGCTTGATCTCATTTCTACTGAAACGTTTGTAAAAGGTAGGTGAATTATTAAACATATTGATTTATTCACCTTCTAATGAAATTTATTAATGCTTTTTAATTGGCATGTTCTATAGTCCTGAGAATCTCCAGTCACTATAAATATCAATTTTTTTGAAAACTTGCTTTATTTTATCATGTTTCTTAGTCATATCCATTATCATATGAACATAAATACTACAAGAATTTGAGACATCCACCCATGAAGACCTTATTCTGTTCTTTTTTTTTTTTAACCAGGGGTTGAACCCAGTGGCACTTAACCATTGAGCCACATCCCTAGCGCCCCCCTTTATTTTCCTTTTGCCTCCCCTTTTTTTTCTTTTGAACTTTGCTAAGATGCTTAGGGCCTCGCTAAGTTGCTGAGGCTGGCCTTGAACTTATAATCCTCCTACCTCAGCCTCCCAAGTTACTGGGATTACAGCCCTGTACCACTGGCACCCAGGTATGAAGACCTTATTCTTGCCTAAAATATTTTTGGAAATAGTTCTAGAACCTGTTTATTTTTTCTTAAAAGAAATCTCTTTTTTTGTTATTGTTTTTTTCTACATTTTTATTGGTGCATTACAGTTGTACATAATGATGGGGTTTGTGGTACATATTCATGCGTACACACAATATAACAACAGAATTGGGCCAATATCCCTCCCTAGCATCCCCCCCATCCTCCTCCTATCCCGAGTCCTTTCTTCTGCTGAAGAAATCCGTTTTTAATTAAAACTTCTTGACATTATATAACTACTGAAATTTAACATTCCACTTTAGCATTTCTTATGAAAAAAAGAAATAAAATTCATATGATAAAATAATATAACTTAAAACAGGAACATTTTATAAGCCAAAATGGGTCCCAATTTTGGTAGCCAAAGAAAGAATGAAATTTTATTCTCTTAGAGGATGATAAAGTTGCATAGAAACTAAACTGTTGAAACTTGGAGTCACTGACCAGAAATTACATAGTTGGAAGAACCGGTAGAAGGAAGCTGTACCTGAATCATTGTTGTCCTTCTTATACCCCATCCACTCTCTGAGGAAAGAGGGCATTGCAGGGATCTTGGACCAGACCAGTGACCCACCTACCCTAGAATGTCTTTCAGTTCATTGGCAAATTGTTTCCAGCCCCAGACCTTAGGTCTGATATTGGCCTCTTTTGACAGTCAGTTAAATTATTTGAAATAATCATTCACAAGTGGCTTGAGGAGCTACATTCAGACTTGCCTGATAAGCCTTTTTCTTCTCAAGAACTGGTCTAAATTCTAGTGAATCTAGTCCTCCCATGCATCGTGACATCCTGAAACTTTTGACTTCCACATGTTCTGGCTTGCCTCTAGCGGTGAAGTGGTATGTTGTCTTATAATCAAGTGACTATTTAGAGGAAATCCCTTTGGGTTATAGGTGGCATGGGAATGGATTATACAAAGTGGCTGGAGATTTGGTCAGTTAAGGTTGTTATGGGGTGGCCATAACTGTCATTTGGAGAGTATTTCCAGTAGGACCTGCAGATCTACTTAACATACTTGGTTGTACAGTATAATGTGCCCACCTTGGTGATGGCCTGCTCACAGAAATTGGGCAGCATATACTCTGTTGTGTTATCTTCTTTCAAAATAATATCAGTAATAGCAAAAACATATCATGGTATAAGCTTTTTTTTTAAAATAAAAGTTCTTGAATTCAACTATCACTAATGAGTAAGTTTAGGAATAAAGTGTGACCATTAAAATGTCATGTTTAGTGGGTATAGTAAATTGATGTAGAAGAAATTTCTAAGAGAAGTTCAGATATATTTGAGAAGTAGCAAAATATGAATGTGTATATTTCCCAAATTGCCTAACTTAATGAATATAGCACTCTCTGCATGCAAAAAGATACAAAATTGTATGTTAAAGATTATAGCCATAACTCTTAGAAATGGCATTGGAGCAGCAAAAACACATTTTCTTGTAAACCTCCCAAACTAAATAACATGAATGTTCTTCCTGGATAGGCTTATGTGGAAGTGGGGATGTATATGTGTGTTACTGAATTGAGTTTAAAAGAAAACTTGAATTTTAAAAGGATTCCTGATCATAGAGATTGATCGTTTTGCAGAAGAACACGCAGAGTTTTTTTTTTTAAAGAATAAATTACCGTTGAGAAAGGAGGTCAGTTTTCGTGTTTTAAATCTGAATAAGGTGTAATGGCATACAACCTAAGGCATTCGTAGAGATGTATTGAGAAGAGGGGGAGGGAGGGATGAGGGTAGGTAATTGAGGGGGGCTTTTGTGGGGGTAAATCCAATTTTCAGAATTTATATATATATATATAATTATATTATTTCATTAGAAGCTTGTTTGATCAACAAATAAATTTCTTAATAATAAAGTTAATTAGCTTAAACTGTACAATTTAGATTTTAATATCACATTTTAACTGGCTTTAGATAATCCTCTTAAAATGGAATTTATTTTTCTCATTGATTAATAATGGTTTAATAGACTTGTCTGTCTTTGGAGGTACCTCTGTACTGCAACTTAAACTTCATAGCTTTATATCATTTTTCTAAGCTGATCACATTAGGTGTCTGTTTTAAGTATATTTTTGAACGCTGTGTATCAAAAGAGTGAATATTACCTTGCATGACAAAATAAATCAGTTAAAGATCTCAAGAGAAGTTTATCATCTATTTGCTTAGGGGGTCCTAGGGGGATCACATCTGTCCTTTTAAGAGAGATGCAGAGATTGGGTGATGAGATCATGAGCCAGGGAACACCTGAAGCCAACAAAAGTGCAACGGAGCATTGAAAGATGTCCTTTCTAGAACCACTGTCGGGAACATGGCCCTGCTGACTGGGCTCAGTGAAGAACAGATCTTGGGCTTTTGGCCCCCAGAAATGAGGGCAAAACTTTTATAATTTTATGTCCTCCACTTGGTGGTATTTTGTTGCAGCATATCCAGGAAACTGATTTTTAGTAATGGAACCAATATAAAAATAGAATGTAAATATAAAAGATTAACCATAAGAGAGAATAGTGTATAAAGAGATTGAAAGAAGTTTTTGTTTGTTTGTTTTTTGGTTTCTTTTTGTTTGTTTTTGTTTTAAGGAGAGAGAGAAAGAGAAAACCAACTTTATTTATGTTTTCATCTGGGTTTCGTTTTTAAAAAACACTTGGTGGTGTACATGGTGCTGGGGTTTGAACCCTGGTCCTTGCTCATGCCAAGCAAGCACTATAACCGCTGAGCCTCCACTCAGCCCCAAAAGAGGTTTTATTAAGAGAATATTGTTTTCATGATGCTGAGGAAGCAATGAGACAGGAACTATCTGCTATGAAAGTGAATGTGGTACAAAATGTTGTAGCCCTTAGAAGCTCTTTTCAAACAATAAGATAAAAATTGACTGTGATATCAAGTAAAAACAAGTTTAAAAATTTCTTTACATTAAGGACCATATTTTTGGTATGTATTTCAAAAGCAAAGAAGTTAAAAAATACCATTGTTTAAACCCTGCTTTTTTACTTAGCTATGTGACCTGTGCGAATTTTCTAAATTTTCTTAGCCTCCATTCTCATCTATAAAATGAGGAGGGAAAAAAAAAATCCTTTGTACCTTATGGAGGTTCTAAATATGTTAATATTTTCTAGCCATTCAAAATATTTCTAGGGCTGGAGCGGTGGCTCAGTGGTTTCGGTGCTTGCCTGGCAAGCACAAGGACCCGGGTTCAAACCCCAGCACCACGTACACAACCAAGTGTTGGAGCAACTAAGGCCATGTGAAAAACTAAATAAAGTTGTTTCTCTCTTTAAAAAAAAAAAAAATATTTCTAGCCATTCAAAAATGTGGCTAGCACATTTTAAATACACAGTGTATATTGTTTGGTTTTTTTGGTTGTTTGTTTATAATAAATATTGGAGGTAAAATTTTTTAATCTAGGTAGTGAAATTTTTACTACAGTTACTTCAAAAAGCTTTTCCTTCTTTCTGCACTTAAAATATAGAAAGTGGCAATGGCAGCATGAAGAGTTCCGCAGACGTGCTCCATAGCAGAGCAACCATAATTAGTGAGAACTATTTAAAGCCACTGGAAAATGCTGTGTGGGCGTACAACAAATAAACACAATATATACACTTCAGACAGTCCAAACACTTGGTCAGAACAACTTGCCTAGCGGTTGAGCTGTGACACATTGTGCTGTACTGAATTTTAATGGCTTTTGTAACAGTATTACCCAGATGGGCCTTTAAGGGGTGATTAAGCCATGAGAGCACTGTTTTTAGGTTACTGCTGTTATTGGAATAAAAATTGACTCACAAAAAAAAAAGCCAGTGTCAAAATGGCTTTACCAGAAAATCCTACCAAACATTTAAGGGAAACTTAATACTCTTAATACTCTCATGAACTCTTCCAAAAAAAAACAGAAGAGGGGAGAACACTTCTCCGCTCATTCTGTAAAGCCAGAATTTTTCCTGATACCAAATCTAGGCAAAAACATCACAAGAACATAAAACAACTCAGTAATATTTTTTATGAATGTAAGTACAAAAATCCTCAACCAGACACTTGTGGACTAAATCCAACAGCTTATTAAAATGATCCCTATATCATCACCAAATGGGACATCTATTGGACCATATCAACAGAAGGAAGAACAGAAACTACATGATCATTTGCTAGATGTAGAAAAAGCATTTGACAAAATTTAATACCCCTTCTTGATAAAAAAAAAAAAACTCAACAAATTATAAAGAGAACTAGGAAACTGTCAACCTGAAATGACATCTAAAAAAGACTCACATCTAACATTATACTTAATGGTAAAAAACTAGGTGCTTTTCCTTAAGATCAGAAACAAGAATTTCCTCCCTTGTCACTTCTATTTAATATTGTGCTGGAATTCCTAACCAGGAAAGTTAGGGGGGAAAAAATTGAACTGAAGCATCCTGATTGAAGAAAAAGTTGTAGAACTACCTCTATTTGCAAATAACATGATCTTCTATATAGAAAATCCTAAGGAGTCTACTAAAAAAAAAACTATTAAAATTATTCAGATTTGCTAAATACAAGACCAATATACAAAAATCATTTGTATTTCTTACATATTACCCATAAACAACCAAAAATGAAATTCTAAAAAATCCACTTATCAATGGAATTCTACTCTGCTGTCAGAGAGAATGATATCATGGCATTTGCAGCCAAATGGATGGAGATGGAAAAAATTATGCCCAGTGAAATATCCCAAACTCAGAGACTCAAGGGCTGAATATTTTCTCCTATATGTGGAAGCTAGAATGCAACTGAAAGTATACTGAAAGTAGGCTAAGCTAATAATAACCTCAACATGGATGAATTGTCACATGAGCAAGGGGAATCTTGCCTTTGATGCTGGGAGACAAGGGAGGGGGGAGGGGGATAGGAGGGTCAATCAAGGCAGATGGAGGG
>PVKS010003483.1:0-103161 GCA_004027875.1 Aplodontia rufa | reverse complement strand
CTGCTTTCAGGAAACCTGACAGAAAACACCCAAGTAAAGAGGGTTTGTCAAGGAGCAAGTACAGTGCTTGTCCCAGAGTCAGACCATTCTCTTCCCCTCCCTCTTGGATGCTCTGCTGCTTGGAGAAGGCTCCTGCTGTGCACTGATTTTGATAACTCCATCAGAAAGGAGAAGTCCACGCCCTCTGCTCAGAAAGTCTTCGTGGTCCGTATTTCCTGCTCAAGACCTTGGATTAGACATTTCTTCATGCAGCCCTGGACACCAGTTGTTCTCACTGATACTGGGGTGATAAGCAGATTTTGACACAAAAAGTTAACATACTGCAAGACGAGCCTGGGACAGCTGGCTGCACCAGAAGGCAGGCAAGTATCAAAAGTTTGTTCTATACCATTCTTCCAAGATTAAAAGTGATTTTATTTTTTAGGATCATCCTACACTTGTGAGTTTTATAGCAAGCAATATATAGATTTTAGCATACTTTTTTCAGTGCTTTGCACGAATTCTTTTTTGAGTGCTCAGATTGTTCCATCTTAGTTAATGAGAGCTGAGCCCCCACCAGGTTGGTTCCAGAGGATTTTCTTTTTTTCTTTTTTTCAAGAGAGAGGGACAGTGAGAGAGAGAAAAAGAATCAGCCTCACTCAGTTTTTCATGTGGGCTTGCTGTGTACGTGGTCCTGGGGCTCGAACCCACATCCCTGTGCATGCTAGGCAGGCGCTGCAACTGCAGAGCCAATGCTCCAAACCCCTCCAGAGGACTTTTTCCATCTGGCCTTTGTTTCTTCAACACTTAGTTGTGTATGTGGTGCTAGGGTTCAAACCCGGGTCCTCGTGCATGCTAGGCAAGCCCTCCAACTGCTGAGCCATCACTCCAGGCCTTTAAAAAACTTTTTACTGAAGTATAATACATAAACTTTAATTGATTTCTAGTCATTTTTTTTGAAATTTCAAATAATATTAAACGAGGATATGAGTTATTTAAAAAAAAAAAAAAGTCCCAAGTAATAAGCAATACTGGCTTCCCTATAGAATTAAATGAATCTTGGAAAACATAATCTATACACATACATGAAAAGCTCAAAACCAAAGTGTGACATGCACCAATTTCAACTTAAAATCTGTATTCTTTTTACAATGGACTTACAATCCCACTGCAGACCAGGAACTGTTTTCTCAGTAGGTAATGTAGTTCTAGCATGTGAGGTGAAGAAAAGTGTTAAAAAGTGGATTCACTGCTTGATTTTAAAAAGTTAAGGGAAGGAGCTGGGCTCAGAGCTCAGTGGTAAAGAGCTCGCCTATCACATGTGAGGCAGTGGGTTAGATCCTCAGGACCACATAAAAAATAAAGGGATAAAAAAATTTTTTTTAAAGTAAAGGGAAAGGAAAAGAAGGAAAAAAAGGTATCACGTGCACCATTTTTACAGTAGTAAGAGCATTTCTGTCCTGTGCTGTTCAACTTTCTCGCCTGGGGAAGCTACTCCAGGTGCAGCAGCCAGCTGGGTGCCTCTCTCCCCACCTGCCTCCTCCCCAACTCAGTCTTCTCTGACAAGTACCCTGGTAACAACGCCACTCTAAGATCCATGAGGCGCACCCTCTGATCAGTTGTGCCTGGACCAGGAAGAGTGTTTCCAGATTGGAAAGACAATCCCTGAAAACTCATGGAGTCAGATCAGGGAAATGCAAGCTGGGAAACAAGATACTCTGGGAGGGAACCCCGTATAATTAGCAAGGGTCGTTAATTTCCATAAGTCATTAGAGATTTGATTCTAATTTGTAATGAGATCCCAACTCTAGTAAGTCCTCCCGCAAGCCCACGGAGACGTACACAGCCTTGATGTCAGCCAACAAATTTGTTCACTTCACAATCTAAATAACAAATTTGTTCACTTCACAATCTAAATAACAAATTTGTTCACTTCACAATCTAAATTCATATATTTTTTCTTCAATTTCTTAGCATCTATTTTGAGCATCTGTAACAACTAAAGAAAAACATACTGATTTGTCAACCTGCCACACTTGGGCCTTCGACCTGCCAGAACGCATCATCTATTTTTGCCATCACTAAACCATCAAATCTATGATTCAAAATGTTCCATTCTGAAGCACGGGTGTTAACCATTTAGTACTTGAATGTTACCCAAAGGCCCATGTATTAGAGGCTTAGTCCCCAGGGCAGGGCGACTGGGAGGTGGAGGGAGCCTGGGAGGTGTGGACTTGCAAGAGGCCCTAGGTCACTTGGGTCAAGCCCTTAAAGGGAAGTGGAGCACCCCAGCCTCTTCTTCCTCCTTTTCAAATTTTGGCTTCCTGGCCATTGGGGGAGAAGCTTTGTTTTACCACATTTTCCCACCACAATGTGAGGCCCCACGACTGTCCCAAGGCGACAGGGTCAACTGAGCATGAACTGAAACCTTCGTAACTATGAGCCAAAATAAACTTCATCTCTATAAGCTGATTAGCTTAGGTATTTCACTGCCACAATGGAGAGTGAACACACCTTTTTATATTTGTATGGAAATTACAAAAGTATCTCATTTTCACAAAGACCCTAAGGCTCCAGGCCATTTCAAGAATCACCTTCATTTTACAGAAAAGACAACTGAGGCTGAGAGGGGTAAAGTGACCCAACGTTCTCAATCAGCAAGTGGCAGAGCAGGGACCAGACCAGGATCTTCCACTCCTCATCCAGGGTATTTTCCTATTTTAAAAAGGAGCAGAATTAGGGCTGGAGTGGTGTGGTTTGGCAGCAGAGTTCTTGCCTGGCATGTGCAAGGACCCGGGTTCAAACCCCAGTACCACATACACAATTGAGTTTCAGAAACAAACACGAAACACACAAACAAACCACAATCATCTGATGGTGCCATTGTTTGGGAGCACCTACTCGGCCCAGGAAAGCCACTGCATAAGAAGAATGCCCAACCATCTTAAGTCAGAACGCTCAAATTCCTCATCCAAAGTAAGATGAGAATGTTTTAGGGCAGAATTACAAGGCATGAACAAATATATCAAGAAGCCCAATATTCTCTATGGGAGAGACCTTTCCAGTAAGGAGAGCTGTCTAAGGGTAGAAGGGGCCTGGAGTTAAGCACAGGCCTGACAGCCAATTGGCAGGGGTGCAGAGCAGCCACTTGCCCTGCTGGGGACAGGGGTTGGTGTGGCTGGTCCAGGGCTAGAGGACCTCCACACTGCCACCACAATGCCTGACTCCAAACCTGCAGCGAGCACGTAACGTAAGAATCTAGCGTGCTCCTGGCCTTGCTCGGTCTGTGGTCTTGCTAAAGGAAAATTCAACTATTAAATTACTTATTTTTGTTAAAATTTCATATTTTAAATAAAATAGTCTTATCTACCAATTGTACTTTAGATTAGTCTACTACAGTTAGTCTAATAGATTAATTTCTGGGTTGTTCTCGGAGCAGTTAAAACAGCTAGATTCTTAACATCCTGCTCTTTAAAATCTACCACTTGGCTACCACAGCCAGCATTGGGTCAAGAAACAGCACCTTTCTAACACATCACTGCCCCCTTTGATCCACAGCTAGGCTTGTTTGGCTACCATGGGAAGACAGGACCTTCTCATTCTCCGACCCCAGTGATGAACCCAGATCTCCACACACGCGCGCCGAGTTTCTATGCCACAGCACGTTGCCCAGGATGGTTAATTTTGTGTGTCAACCTGACTGGGCCTCTCTGGATTTCAGAGGCTTGTTACTCCAGTCCATTTACTGAATGACCAAACAAGCTGCTAGCTGAGAGGGGCCCAGAAGAAGAGAAGGCTTTGCCAGAGTCCAGGCTGCTGCACAGGATGCTCTCTGCCACTTGGCCACATGGTCCAGCAGATGCAACGGTGTTTAGTGGGACAGTGGCAGTCGTGGCTGCTCCTGCAAGCCTTTGGCAGCCCTCTACAGGTGAGTCACAGGCAAGTCCTCCATCCTCCTCAGATAACTACTCTCCACTGAGAAACGGTTTATGCCCTGCTACCACACCTTAGTAGACACTAAATGCTTGATCCATCACAGGCCACCAGGTTTCCATGTGGCCTGAGGTGCTGGTTATCACTTGGGTGTTATCTGACTCACCACTCCACAAAGTTGGGTGTGTACAGCAGCATCTATCTCAAATGCAAGTGACTGGACCCAAGTAGGCTCTGAAGGTCCAAGTAATATGCAGCAGTGGCCCATGCCCAGGGTCCCTACTCCTGTGACACCGCCTTCTCTCCCCCAGCCTGCACCTACAGTCTCACGGGAAGCTCCCTATGATCTGTAGACAGAAGACAAGATTGGTGTTGGTTTATAAATGGTTCTGCACAACACGCACGCTACAGCACACCAGCCCTTCTCTGGGATATCCCTGAAGGACGCGGTGCTCAGGAAAACCCTCTCAGTGGACACAACTGTGAGAAGTACAACTGGTTATGCACTTTTCTTGGGTGGCCAGATGTATGACCACACACCTTTCCACGGAATGCAGCTGACGTTTGGCTGAATGGTCAGGGAAATAGAGGGAACATGATTTTAAAAATTGGTGAAAAGGAAACTGGGGGAAATGTAGGTGGCTAGACCTCTCTGCATGGGTAAAAAATCATGATGAAATTTATGTCAAGTGAATGTTCATCAAAGAGTGACCTTAGCAGAGGAGGATTTATCCCTTCTGAGGATAACAGCGTCTTTCCCCAGCCACCCCTGGCCAACGCAACCAGGATGGAATTACTCATGACCTCAGCAATGTGGATTTCCCCTCATCAACGCTGACCAGACAAGCAGCTCCTTACCACCATGGCCCTTTCTGTCCACACTCACCAACCGCTTGCTAAATCCCCGGCCTAGCCCTAAGCAAGCATCTCACAGGGAATGCACTTCAAATCTGACTCAGGTTTGATTACAAATTATCACAGGATACTCAGACAAGGGCTATGGAACTTTCTACCGACTTTCAGCAGCAGAGTCAGAGATTGTGATAGGAAGAAAACCTAAGTGAAATACAGTTTGTACTGCAATGGACACTGGTCAATACCTGAGTAATGTAAGGAACTAACCATGGGAAAGCTTTCAGCAAACCGCAGGAGCCTGGGCAGCAGCACAGAGGAACATGTCTGCACCAGGACAATGTGAGCAGTGAGGGCTTTAATTCTCCATTCCATAATGTAGATGCTGCCACCCTTATTTCACAGACTGAAAGGGCAAGCCCTTAGTCAGCACCACAAAAACACTGGTGGTGGCACCACTATTCATACCTAGACCTAACTCCAAGGTTTAAAATTAAATACTCCATAAACATGAATGGACTCCTGAGAAGGACCTTTCAGCTGTGGATCTAAACTAGGTAACCAACTCCTAGACAGCAAGCTGGTTAAGGCCAAAGGAAAAGCCCTGAACAAATGGATCCCCAAACTGAAATACGTGTTGAGGACAATCAGAAGCTCCTGCGGGGACTCCGATGATGGAAGAAAGAGCCTCTACAAGGAAGCGAGGTAAATATGCCATGGCTAGAGGAGGAAACAGAAGGACAGGAGGCCTAAGGGGGCGTGGGCAAGGGGTCACCCCTGCCTTCAGAGAACAGGTCTGGTCTGGAGCTCTTGGGAGAGCTGGTCTGGCTCAAGAAGGGTACTGCAAACCACTGGGAAGACTATTAATGACTTAAAGTTCAAGTTAACTGGGCTGGGGATGCAACTCAATGGTAGAGCACAGGTTCAGCATGTATAAGGCACTGGGTTCGAATCCCAGTGCCACCAAACGGGGGGAAAAGTCCTATTTGATGTTCTCTCATCAAAAGCCATGTGAGTGCTAAGGAGCTCCAAGCTGAGCACAACTACTCCAAGGCTGGGCTCAGATGCCAGCAAACCTGCGTGAATTCTGGCGGCAGAATATGTTAACATGACTTTAAGCAAGTCTCATTCACAGAGACAGAGGCTGTAAGGGATACATTTTAAAAACAGAAACAAAGAATTTAATAAGTATTATGTCTGATTACCTCTCACTTAAAGATAGATTGATGACATCATGACCTCCCAACAGCCGGACTTGAAACCTGCTGTCTCTCAGGCACAGGCTTTGGGCCAGCATTTACACCACCAGCACCCTGACTCTAACCAACCAAAGTAGTCCCCGGACGGGCATCACCTGCAAGCCTGCTAACATGAACATCAGGACCCACCACAGACCCACTGAATTAGAACCTGCTCGTCAACAGGTACTTCCTAGCACATTCAGGTTTCAGAGGCAGGGCACTAAAGGAGAACTAGAGTGCAAAAATCACTGTCACAAAACACTGAGGCCAAGCACCAGCACAGATGAGAGGAAGTGCTTCCTTCCTTGAGTCCCTGTGTTACCTCTCCAGCACCTGCACAGGATGCCTGTGATTCCGTATGAATTTTATCTTCTGAAAACACATCATTGCTAAGAGAAAAGTACTCCTACACATATTTCACCTTTGCATATTCAACTCCCTAGAGAGCCCTCACAACTATAGCTGATTATAAACTGTTGCTAATGATCATGTGGCTAATCATAGCTCCTTGTCCTTTTCTCTCTGGGAGGCATGATGTAATCTGTATACAGACAATTGTTAAAAGAAAACAGAAGAGTTGCTAATGACCTTGCCTGAATAAGGGCTGGCTTCTCACTGTATTTTTCAGCTTTAAGCAAGTTATACCACTTCCTAATAAAATACTTCTTTTTACAGCTTTAATTTGAAACTTCAGAAAAGGAAACTAATATGAATATTCCATCCCCTACTTGCCTCCTGCAATGTTATGCACTACTTAGGGAATTTGAATGGCACTGAAATTAGGGCCATGTTGCTATTTTATTTCAAACATTTTTGTTTTATTCCCACTTTAAAATAAACACAGGATTCATGTAAAACAAATCAAAATAATCATGTCCACTGAATGGAATTTGTTGGTCTCGAGTCTTCAACTTCCATGAAGCCATTTGCCAACTATTTGGTATCAGCCTTAAATCTGTTGGCTCCTCTTCTTCCTATTATGATTTGATTTTCTGTCTAATGATGACTTACTCTAATCTAGAAACCCTCACATGAAGCACACTCTACAGCTGGCCTCTGAAGACATTTTCAGTTACAAACGTATTTGACGGATTAAAGTACAAAGGTTGTTAGGCCAATTAACCCTGGGAGGGATCAACTGTCTAAGCAGATTGAGGTGTGAACACTACTGCACGAAGTTAACTCTAAGAGGTCAAATATACAAAAAGATAGCATAGCCAGGAGCCCACCACAATTCAGGTGTCTTCATCTTTAAGATGTGGAATGATAGGGGAGAAGAAAGGAAGGAAGGAAGGAAGGAAATTGCATTAATATGGTCTAAATAGTAATGAAAAGGTACATCCATTCATTTAAACGACAATCTCCCTTTCTCCTTCCCTTCTGAAAGCTACGAACTAGGATACCATGATTAGAATAATCATCATAAAAAACAGCCGTGTACATTTGTGTGTAGGTTTTTTGGCCTCATGTGCACAAAAAAGTTCAAGGAAAATACTAAACTGCTAATGGTTGTTTCTCACTTCAAATAGTTCTTTACTTTGAATTTCTCATTTATGCACATAAATGATTTATGAAATTAAAATATTTTAATACAACTTAAACCACACAAAACCGGGGCTAGAGCAGTGGCTCAGCGGTTGGAGCACTTGCCTGGCTCCAAACCCCAGCACCACATACACAACTAGTGTCGGGAAAACAAAGGCCAGATGAAAAAATTAACAAAATCGGTATTCTCTTTAAAAAAAAAAAAAACAAAAAATAGGGGCTGGAGCGGTGGCTCGGTGGTTACGGTTCAAACCCCAGCACCCATGTACACAACTAAGTGTTGGAGCAATGAAAGCCATGCGAAAAACTCAATAAAAACTGATTTTCTCTCTCTCTCTCTCACTGTCCTTCGCTCTTTAAAATAAATAAATCAACCAACCACATAAAACCACCTAGCATAACTACTCATTAGTGTGCACTTCAAGTCGTGTGTAACCAATCTGAACAGGCTTTCCGCTCCAACAGACCCTGTAACCACAAAGTGATGGGTCCTTCCACCCTAAATCCACATGGATAACACACAAGCTGTGTCCTGAGCCGTCTGGCAGTTCCAAGGACAGAGCACACCACATGATTCATATGCTCTCTATGGCATTTTAAAATTATTTATGTCAATGAAAACCTTAGGAAAAAATTGTACAATTGAATCCTGAAATCCACCTCTGTTGATTTCTACAAAACGCAGCTTTTGTAGAAGATATTGACAAATATTTTATTAGTACATTCCAATTAGCATAACATTGGGATCCTTGTGCATATTCATACATGAGTATGGCATAATTGGTTCCAATGAATTCCCCAGGACTGGCCTTTCCCCTCCTTCCTCCTGCCCTGTTCCACTTCCTCTGCTCTTCCTTCTATTTATTTACATATGTGTTTTTATTGATGCATGGTGCTTTTGGTATGTTTTTTTTTTCTTTTTCAAAGAGCGAGAGGGACAGTGATAGAAAGAGAGGATTACTTTTATTTAGTTTCTCATGTGGCCTTCATTGAGTACATGGTGCTGGGGTTCCAACTCGCATACTTGTGCATGCCAAGCAAGCATCGTTAACTGCTGAGCCACTGCTCCAGCCCCTTAGTATATGTTTTAGTCAGCTTTTTCAATGCTGTCACTAAGAGACCTGACAAGAATAATTTTAGAAGAGGAATTTATTTGGTGCTCACAGTTTCAGATGTCTCAGTTCATAGATAGGGGGCTCCACTGCTCTGGGCCCATGCCCGGCAGAACATCGTGGTGGAAGAGAGTGCTCTGCTCACCAGGGACAAAGCACAAATCCCATATCCCATCCGGCATGCCCACAGTGACTCATCCTCTAGCTACAGGGTGCTTGCCTACAGTTACCACCCAGTTAATCCCTATCAGCACATTAACGCATTCATTAGGTTACAGCTCTTATGACCCAACCATTTCACCTCTGAATTTTGTTGCTTTGTCACACGAGCTTACCGTAACAGTACAATGGCTCTGTAGTATAATTTCAGGTTGAGTATTGTGATGTCTCTGGCTTTACTCTTATGGCTCAGGACTGCTTTGGCTAGTCTAGGTCTTTTATTCTACGAATTTTAGGACTGTTTTTTCTAGTTCACTGAACAATGTCCTTGGGATTTTTCTGGGGATTCTGTAGACTTCTTTTGGTAATATGGTCATTTAACAGTATTAATTCTAACTATCCAAGAACATGGACCTGAGGTCTCCCCATCTTCTAATGTCTTCTTCAATTTCTTTTTTAAGTGCTCTATAATTTTCATTGTCTTTCACCTCCATGGTTGGATTTATTCCCAGGGTCAGTAAATCAGTTGATATTTCTTTTCTTCTTTTTTGAAGCTACTATGAATGTAATTGTTTTCCTGATTTCTTTTTCATCAGTCTCATTACTGATGTACAGAAAAGCTTTCTTATTTTTTTTTACTATTGACTTTCTATATTGCTACTCTGCTGAATTTATCAGATCTAGAAGTCTCCTGGTGAAGTTTATTGGGTCTTCAAATTGTAGGATAATCAACAAATGACAAAAATTTGACTTCTTCATTTCCTATTCATATCCCTTTAATTTTCTTCTGTTGCCTAACTGCTTTGGCTAAACTTTCAAGAACTATACTAAATACGAGTGGTGAAAGTAGACATTCTTGTCATGATCTTGATTTGGGAGGAAATGCCTTCAAATTTTTCCTGTTTAATATGATGTTGGTTTGGATTTCTCATATATAGCATTTATGATATCAACTTGCTTCTATCCCTAATTTTTCTGGTGCTTTTATCATGAAGGGTACTAAAGTTTCAAGTTTTTGCCTCTGCATCAACTGAGATGATTATGTGATTTTTGTCCCTAATTCAAGTTATGTGGTGAATTAAATTTATTGATTTGTGAATGTTGAAACAACCTTGCATACTAGAATGAAACCAACTTGATCATGATGTACAATCTTTTATATATATATTTTTTTTCTTTCTTAAAGTGAGAGGGAGTGAGAGGAACAGCAAGAGAGAGGGAGAGGGAGAATCAATTTTTATTTAGTTTTTCACATGGCTTTCATTGCTCCAACATTCCATTATGTACATGGTGCTGGGATTTGAACCTGTGTCCTCACACATGCCAGGCAAGCACTGTGACTACTGAGCCACTGTTCCATCCCCTTAATATATTTTTGAATGTGGAATGCTAAGATTTTATTAAAGATTTTGGTATCTATGTTCAGCAGTATTGGTCTGTAGTTTTGTTTCCTTGAAGTCTGCTCATCTGTTTCAGTATCAAGGTGATATTGACTTCATACAGTAAATTTGGGGGAGTGCCCTCCTCCCACCTTACTATTTCATAGAACAACTTGAGAATTGGTATTAATCATTCTTTAAAGATCTGGTAGACCAGCTGAGAATCTAGCTAGTATTGGGGTTTTTCTTTGTTGGAATGCCTTTTATTACAGCTTCAATCTTATTGCTTAGTATTGATCTGTTGAGATTTTCTGATCCTCTTAGTTCAACCAGGTAAGTCATATGTACCTAGAAATTTGTCAATATCTTCTAGATTTTCCAATTTATTGGACTGTAAGTCAAAATATAAGTTTTCAAAATAGTTTATAGTAATCTCTGGATTTCAGCAGCATCTTTGATGATAGTTCTTCTTTCAAGTCTAATTTTGTTGATTTGGGTTTTCTCTTTCTTTTGGTTAATTTGGCTAAAAGTTTATCAATTTTTTATCTTTGAAAGAACCAACTCTTTGTTACACCAATTCTTTTGTTATGGTGATAGTATTTATTCTCTATTATAATAGTTTTGATCCTGATCTTAATTATTTCCTGTATTCTACTGGTTTTGGGATTCTTCCTGCTTTTCTAGAGCCTTGAGATATAATAGATTATTTGGGATCTATCTGGATTTTTTTTAATGTATGCACTCAAATATATAAACCATCCTCTTAGAACTGTTTTCATAGTGTCCCAAAGGTTCTAACAAGTTGTATCTCTGTTCTCATATGCCTCTAAGAATTATTTTGTTTCTCTTATTTTTCTATGATCCATTCATTGCTCAAAAACATGTTATTCAATTTTCAAATGTTAAAATGAATTCTGATTTTTTTCTTGCTATTTTTTTCTTGCTATTGATTTTCAATTTCAATCCATTACGATCTGTTAAGATACATAGGATTCTCTATATTCTAAGACTTGCTTTGTGTCCTAAAATATGGTCTATTTTAATAGCAAAAGATTCCGTGAGCATGAAAAATGAATTCGAGAGTTGATGGATGAAATATTCTATAGATGTCTTTTAGGTCTATTCAATTAATATTTTTTCAATCTGAAGAGTCTTTAGTTTATGTCTGGATGATCTATCTATTGGTGAGAGAGGTGTGCTGAAATCACCCACTATTATTTTACTGGGGTCTGAGTGCTCATGTCTGAGTCTTCATGTCTTATGAAAGCAGGTGCAGTGGTGCTGGGGTATAAACATAATCATTATGTCTTCTTGTTGGATATCTTCCTTTACCACTACAAAGTGACCCTCTTTGTCTCTTCTGATTAACTTGGCTTTGTCCAATGTGACAGCAGCTAATCATGCTTGCTTTTGGTCTACATTTGCAGTGGTATATCTTTTTCCATCTGCTCACCTTCAGCTTGAGGATGCCTTTGCCTGTAAAGTGAGTCTCTTGGAAAGTGTGTACTGTTGGATGTTTTCACACCCCCTCTGCCAGTCTATGTCTTTTAATTGGAGAGTTGAGACCACTTACATTCAGTGTTATTATAGGGAGGTGGTTGTTAATTTCTGACCTTCTGATTTATTTCTAATGTTAACTTCAATTCTGATTTTCCTTACTTAGTTATTATTCCAATGAGATCTGCCAACTTGCTGGCTCTAAATTTTGTTTTTAATTTCCTCTGCTTGAAATATTTCTTTATATTTTGTAGTGCTAGCTTAGTAGTCATAAAATCTTTTAGTATATGCATACCTTGGGAGGTTTCTAGCTTCTTTTTCTTTTTCAGTTCTAAAGGATAGCTTTGCTGGATAGAACTATTTTGGCTGGTAACTGTTTTCTTTCAGGGCCTGACATTGTTCCAAGCCCCCCTGGCTTTTGGAATCTAGAGATATCAGTAGTAATTCAGATCAGCTTACCTGTAAATGTGATCTGCTGCTTTTTCTCTTGGGACTTCTAAGGTTCTATCATTTTTGTGGATATTACATATTTTGACTGCAATGTGTCTTGAAGATAATACTTTTTTGTTATTGTTTACTTGGAGTTCTGAATACATTCTGTATCTGTATTTTCCATCTCATTCCCAGGGTTTAGAAATTTTTCTGCTATTATCTCACTGAAAAGGTTATGGGTGCCCTTAGTATCTATCTCAGAACTCTCCACTGACCTAATACTAATGACCCTCAAATTTGGTCTCTTAATGTTGTACCAGATTTCCTGAATATTCTGGTCTGTTTTTATTTCTACATTTTAAACATTATATACCTTCTCTTCAGGGCCTAAAAAAATCTAGTCTTTTATGCATTCTAATTTATTGGTGATACTTTCTACTAAAATCTTGATTTATTATGGCTTTCAATTCTAGGGTTTCTGAATGGTTCTTTTTCAAACTCTCTCTTTGCTGAAATGTTCTTTCATTTTCTTGTATTTCCTCTCAGTTTGCTCCTTTTACATGCTGTTTGTATTTCTGCCCATCTGTTGGGGTGTTTATTTCTTCTATTGTTATACCAGAGACTTTTTAGTGAGCTGCTTTACTAAGTGCCCTGGGCTGGGCAAAATCTAAGTATCAAAATTCCCATGCAGTGTGAACCTACTCCTATGTTTAGCCTCTGGCACCACCTCAAGAAGGGATATAAATCCCAGTAACTACAACCACTTCAGAACAAAGCCATATACTAGTCTTTAAAAAAAAAAAAACTTATTGAAAATATCCTCCAGAAGACCACTAATCCAAGTGGAAAATGGAAATGATGCTCGTGAATTAGGTATTCAAGAAAGTAAAATTCGAGTTAAATTATATTTGGTTCTCTGGTCAGCTAGTCTCTCAGTGTTTCAATTTTGGGCTGCAGAGGAGTCAAGATTTACTGCCTCATTCCCCTCTACCATTTTTGGAGCATCAGTTTCTTCATTTATTTTGCTGAAGTTTCTAAAAGAGTCCTTTTCTTTCCTGAGGTTTGAGATATTATAGTTTGTTCTCAGCTCTGATTCAAACTGGTTAAAATTATTAGAGGGGTCCAATCTGCAATACCACTCTTCTCAGAGCCTCAGTTCATGTGCTGGAGGATGTGTGTGGGATAAGCCAGCCTATGCTCCAACCCCTTCCAGGCTTGAGAGAGGTACTTTGGAGATCATCAGATTTGGTATCTGTCTTTAATGCATCTCAGTCCCCTACTCCCCAGGGTCATCCAGGCTCATTATCACAGGGCTCAGATTGCCAGTCTCAAGTGAAAATGTACTTGGCTCTTCTCAGCCCTGTAGGCCCAGTTTGCTGCTGCAGAATTACTGTTCTGATTCACTCTCAGGGTGCTGCTATGACACTGTGGGTTCCTCTGATCCACTCTCTTCCATTCCCCAAAGGGATAAACTAAACAGTTTTAAAAGATGTTTAAAAAAAATTCACTAAGAGAAAAGAAAAACAATGGGGTAGAATGGCAAATGAAAGGCTGGAATACTTAAAAGGTGAGGAGAGAGAAAGCAAGGCTGGAAAGGGGAAAGAAAGAAAAGAGAGAATGAAAGGACAAGACAATCTAACTGTTAGAGGGAGAGGAAACAGGAGTTAAGAGTTTTAACAAAACGGGGCTGGAGCAGTGGCTCAGCACTTACAGAGCTTGCCTGGCACATGTAAGTACGCAGGTTCAAATCCCAGCACCATGTATACAACAAAGTGTCCGAGCAACAAAAACCACATGAAAAACTAAATAAAATTGATTCTCTCCCCGCCCTTAAAAATTAAAAAGTAACAAAACAAGCATAACAAAACCACTCCCCCCAAAACAAAACAAAAACTACTACCCTTGTTTAAAAACACAATAATATAGTAAAAGGATAATAAAAAGAAACTATTAGAAAAGGGAGAAAAAGTAGAAAAAAATGAATCAGCAAATATAACAAGGACAAAAAAATTCTTAAAGACAAATGAAAGTTTTCTCCACTAAGGGGACTGGGGACTGGGCTGGATATTCGCTGCCTATGCCCAACTGTTCTTCTGGCCCCCTTTCTTCTTGGGCCATCGCCTCTTGGATAGAGAAAGGGATGAATGTTATGAAACCCATTCCTTTTGTGCTGTTCTAAAAATCTGCTTGCTGGAGTGGCCTGGAAGTGTAGCTCGTTGACATGGCTCTCAGTTTCCCTGCAACTAGAAGTACTTGCCATTGGAGTTTTGTCAGGGTGGCCTAGATTACTACCTTCCAGGGTGGGATTCTGGTGGCTAGGGTCTCCCTCTACCTGGGACTTCGCTGGGTGCTATCTGTTCTGGATAGAATAAATCGGCATTTTCATAGGGCTGGGCGGATGCTGATCTCTGCTGAGCATGTAGGTCTCCTGAGAATTCTACTCGTAGGGCAGGGTAACCAGTCACTCTGCGTGGAGGAGACAAGACAGGTTTTACACAGCCCACCATTCACAAATATGAACTTCCAAGGCCCAGTCCCTGAATACAATCCCGCCCACCTGTTTACTTTCTCTCTTCTTTTCAGTTGGCTGAGCCAGGCAGGGCTCAAAGGGACAGCAAGTTGCACTCCCTCTGCAGTTCCACCCTGACTGCCCCTGGATCCACCTCAATGCTGCTCTCAATTGTGAGGGCCAAGGGTACCCTATGCCACATAGGAAATGCTGGCCAGGACAGAGTGGCAGGACTTACTTTGATCTCTCAGTTCCCATAGCAGCAACCTCCAGCATAATCTCCTCAGGCTGGATCTCAGCCTCAGGTTGTCACTTACAAGTCCAGAAACAAAAAGCCATTTTCAAACACTGGCTTTCTGGAAGGTTCTGTGTCAGCCAAGTTCAGACTGCCTTCCACAGGTGGTGCCATTCCAAATCTGCCCGCCAAGATTCTCTTTCCTTTGTGCATCAGCCCCTTCCTTGGTGGTGACAGGACGTACTTCTCACCAGCCTTGCTGCCTAAGTGACCTAGCTCTGAAGTATTCTTAAACTCTGTTCCCAGCACAGGAACTTCCGGGTCTCCCTGAGTCCTCGACCACCAATACAGAACCATGGTGAACTTCCTCGGGCACGCACCTCTTCAAGCAGCAGCACTGCTGTCACTCCGATCTGAGCACCAGGGTGACTGGGCAAAGCAGCCTTCCTCTCCCTCGCCATTTCTCCTCCCTCCGAAAGATAACTGAATGTACTTGAAGAAGTGCAAGGGAAAACATGCTACCTCACTTCTGAAAACTTTTTAATTGCCAGGTTTAGTGAGAAAATTAAATTCTTCGCCTATAAAAATATTTTCAGCAAAACACAGAATACCTGGCAAAATTAAGAAACTATTTGTTTTGGCTTCTTACATTTCTTCAGAACCATGAATTGATAAACCACATCATCTTGGTAGACATTCCTTTCCAAAACTCAGACAAGGCTTTAGAGGTAACTTTTAGGGCAGATAACAAAGGTGAAACCCGGTGTCCCCCATGGCTGCCACCCCATGAGGGGAAATGCTGCTTCTGCTGCCCCCAGATGCTTTTGCAGAATTCAAGGACAAAGTGACTTAATTCAGACTGTGCCATGTACCTCTGTGATTTCCATTATGATTCTAATAGAACATAATTTACAGAGCTAATTTACTTTGATGACTTCCGACAGGTATTTTGAAATAGAAAATTTTATTTTTCAAGTCATTGTTTTGTTCAATAACATACTTCTACAGGATATCTATGTCTGTGATGAGGGCTTTATTTTATTCATTAGAAAATGAGTATATTATTTTTCTTAAAGCAACTGATATGACAGGTAAGATCAATGACTGTTATTACCAGTCATTCACATAAAAAAAATTTCAAGGCTGATTATTTGCTAGATAAGTACAGAAATTTTCTAGAAGTCCTATGCCATGTGAATTATATGGAATATGGCAATTAACTATAATAGAAAACAGAAGAGCCATAATTATTTACTCTGGCTAAAGCATTTGATACTCCAATAGCTAAAGGCACTCTCTTTACATGTACATTCCTGAATATAAATTTAGCTATGAAAATAAGCTAAATTTGTAAGAACTCAATGAAGGCAAGTCACTTTAAAAGATTTCAGGTGAATTTTAAGTGAGGGTGATAAACGGTAAAACACTAGTGATAATAAACTAGAGGGACAGCACACACTGCTAGCTTTCATTTCCAGAAGCCTTTGGAGTCTTGCTCAGAATGAAGGATCGTAACATTTAAGCTGCAGACAAAATCTGAAATGAGCCAGGTATGGTGGAAAATTCCAGTAATCCCAGCAACTCGGAAGGCTGCGGCAGGAGGTTTACAAGTTTGAGGCCAGTCTGGACAACTTAGAAAGAACCTGTCTCAAAATAAAAATAAAATGAACTGGGGCTGCAGGTCAGTGTTAAAAGTGCCCCAGGGTTCAATCCCCAGTATCCAAAAATGAAAGAAGAGAAAAAAGAAATGGGAGCATTGCATGATATGTGAATTACACCTCAGTAAAGCTGCTGTGGGGGTGTACACACACGCACTTGACAACAGGCAACCCTATCGGAACCTGTCTAGAATAAAACACAGGCGATACTGTATTTCACAGCAAGTTGCACCTGCTTTGGACAATGGAAGAAACAACATGGTGCATCCATGTAGTGAACATACAGAACTATTTACTCAATCTGCTATTCAGAAACCATGCTTTCAGTTAATATGTTTAAGATAGTCACCTTCCCTTTAAAAATGATTTCATCTTAACCAACTTCTCTCTCTCTCTCTCGGACTGATCAACTACTTTCCAGTCCAAATTTCTTTAAATCAGGACATCTATGACAGTATCTTGTGTTGAACTTCATGAAGCTTGTAGACACACTTATAACTGACCGGTGATCATTAGACACCCAAGCCCTAGAGCCATTTATATCTTCTTGACCAGCAGTGGTCTCCAAGGGCTGAATTGCATCCTACTGTTAACATAATGAATTTGCATTTCGAGTTTTAATTGACAGATAACCATCAGAATCATCCAACTTCTGTCTCTGTGTCACAGTTCTCCTCTAGGAGTTCCAAGCAGCAGCATGGCTCTGTTTCAGCCCTGATGATATAGCCCACTCTCCCAATTGGATGCACGCATCTTCCTGATTTTTACCTTTTGTTTTTACAGCATTTTTCCCTCTTGACTACTTTTTCCTAGTTTTTCCTCAACTTTTTATGTCTGCAAGTCACTCTGAAATGAGAGCAGTAACCAGAAAATGATTCTACTCCATTTTCTTTTTTTTTTTAAGAGAAAGGGACAGTGTGTGAGAGAGAGAGAATCAATTTTATTAGTTTTTCATATGACTTTCGTTGCTCAGACTCTTTGTTGTGTACGTGGTGCTGGGGTTTGAACCCAGGACCCTGTGCATGCCAGGCAAGTGTGGAAACCACTGAACCACTGCTCCACCCCCTCTACCCCTATTTTCAAAGTTTCATAAACAGCAAATGCTGCGAGTTTCATACGAGGGATTTTCTGGGCATTATCTCATTCAGGCTCACAATAGCTCCATGAGACAAGTGCTATTGCTGTCCCCATTTTGAAAACAGAAAACAAAGAGGTTTAGAAGCTTGCTTGTGGCCATTCAACTAACGCATGGGGCAGCCTACCTAGCCCAGGCCACTAGCATCCATCTGAGCTTGACGGCTCTGTGCTACACTGCCTTTCTCACTGCAGAAAGCCCTGCAAGTACTCTGCAGTGACAGGAAACCACTGCCACGGAATTAAAGGTTCTTCTCATCCATGAAATAGCACATTATTTTGAGGGGAAAAGAAAAGCACACGGTAAGGCGTAATTTATTACCCTGCCTGTACTAGCACCTGTGCAGATGGTCAGGCTTCACCCCTGAAACAGGGCTCACGTGTCTAGTAGTAAATTTTCTCTTGTCACCACGAAAGACTGTATCATCCAATTTCAAATTAGTAAGATTTGAGATGGCTAAATTGCGAGCAGTCACCCTTTCATTGAGTACTGTAATTTCAAGTTTATTATTCTAATTGTCCCCAGTGTGATGGTGTCAGGAGGTGTCACGCCTGGCCTTCAAGAGGGACTGACGCTTTTCTCGCAGGGTGTTGCTCCTCAAGGGCTGCTGTAAAGCATGTTCTGCCACCCGCCCTTGGTCTCTCTGGCATCGGTGCTGTTCTGCACGTGCCCACTCCCCTTTCTGCTTTCCCAACATGACATGAGCACCACGAGGCATTCGTAGGAGCCACGTGATACTCCTCATGCTCTGGGACCTCCAGAACTGTGAACCAAGACTCTTCCAACCTACCAGCCCCACAAAACAGACTAAGACACCAACCTAATTGGAAATTTATAATAGGACATACCATTAACAGGGGTAGTGACTGGAGAGTTACTGCTAGTTCAAATTTTAAAAAGTGTTTGGGGTGAATATTTTAGCTAGCCCATTGTTATCTTTATAGTCAAGATATTATACAATTTATTTTAGGCTTTTCCTGATAATAAGCTGAGCTGTATGCCATCATCTGATAGAAAAACTATTCTGGACAATGTACCAACAAAAATGTGAGAAAAAAACTGAAAAACTATTTTGGAAAAAGAGAGGATAGAAATTTACGTGGATTAAAGAACTTCAGGGTTGGAGCGGTGGCTCATTGGTTTCAGTGCTTGCCTAGCAAGCACGAGGACCCAGGTTCAAACCCCAGCACCACGTACACAACTAAGTGTTGGAGCAACGAAGGCCATGTGGAAAGCTAAATAAAGTTGTTTCTCTCTTTAAGAAAAAAAGGCCTCTACATACCAAACACTGTAATAAATAAGACATACATGTTAAAGTAACATAAGTGTACATTATATTGTGGGCATATACTAGCATAATGTATATGCACATGTAATGTGCACATTACAAGCATGTACTGTTTGCATCTATGTATAATACGTTAGCTTGATCCTCACAACTCCTTGAGGAAAGCAGTACCCTTATAAGAATCTGAGGTTCAGAACAGACTGACCCAGGTACTAATCAGAAAGCTGGGACTGGAAGCCAGAGTCTACTGACAACAGAACCCACGCAGCTTCTTCTGCCACACCAATTTTCTTATTTTGACCAAAATCACTGCATGTGGGCTCTCATCTAGGGTACGACCTAATTAAAGAGGCACAGGCTGGAAGCCCTCCACAGATGTGGAATGGAAGATGGCAGCCAGGTGCAACAGGAAGTCAACAGGAAGGTTCTACGGGTTTTATCTGTAATGAACTGTCACCACAAGCTCCTGCTATTCCGTATGCTTTTCAATGTGGTAACTGTGGTGAGCGAGGTAAAAGGAAGCCAACAGGTGTCCCTGCACTTCTCCCCCTTCCCTACATTCACAGCAGCAACAGAGACAGGTGTGGCAACTTCCTTCCAGACGAAAGTATCAGTTTGTTTACTTGAGACAGTCAACTAACTCACCTCAGTGAGAAGCCTGACTGGGGTTGGGAGATATTATCTGGCATTAATTTCAGAATTTCTAAAGCTACTGCTGGGAAGTTTTCCAAGCAGATCATTTGATTTGTAGTTAAATATACTCCAAATATTCATGAGATAAGTTGCTGACTATCCCTCTGAACCAGCGATCCCTCAGCCCCCTAAGCTCAGAATGCCTTGCTCCCGCAACCCTGCACCACAACCCATTCAGGCCTGACAGTCAAACTAACGCGGAGTCACTAACCATGGCTAGCCGGGGTTGCAACGCTGCCCAGACCCATTTCAGACAGCTGGCTCTCAACTTGTCAACAAAGCAAAGGCTTGGCCTCAGAAAAAAGGATCAGTCATTGAAAACATATAGAAAGATACAAAAATAAACACTAAGCAGACAAGAAGCTATTAAACTCAAAGTCCAATTTTCTAAATTAAATCAACTTGTCTTAACATATACTACATTAGAGAGTAAGAAGAGAGTGAAAGAGCCAGCTTTATACATCAGAAGGGGCAGCATCTGGTGCACTCAGAAGGCTAAGCTCAATGGCCTTCATTGGTCTCCCAGCAGGCAGCCTGACTTGGCAGTCACTGGCAGTGCCTTTATCTAAGGTCCTGGGTTAACGAAGGTGTGGTTTCACAGCGTTTGGGTTGAGGTAGCTGCTGGGTGGTCAAGGTCACAGATAACTGGGAGGTGAGCAGAAATGCACCCAGCATGGGCATGACAGGTGAGTCCTTGGCGATTGGGAGCTATGTTTTGAGCTGGAATTGAATGGGCTATGGGGACACAGGAGGGCCAGGTGGCCCCCTTCAGAGTGTGACACAGAGCCTGAGGGAAGTGGGAAGCTACCAGGTCGTGAAAGAGGAGAGTGGTGTGGGAAGCTCAGAGCAGCAGAGGGGAGTTGGATTTGATGTTCATGGGCTGATCGGCTGGTCGCAGTCACTGTCTCTGAGAATGTGGCTTGGATAAGGTTTTAGAAGGAAATGACAGTCAGTGCAGTAGCTGAATTTGTAAAGAAGTACGTGGTTGGGGTTCCAGTATTGCTTAAAAGAAACAGAGAAAGTACACCCCACAACTGTAGTAAACATCAAGTCCATAAAGGAGAAAAGAAAAACAGAGTCCTACGTTTGGAATACAGGTCCGTCATCAATTATTCACCGTTCTTAAATGTAAAAATTTCAGAAAATTGAACTTTTTTGCTCACTTGATGATAAAGCTTACGCCGAATTATTTGACAACAAAATCTGTCCTAAACTGCCACGAGGTTCTTTGGGTCCATGTTCACCCCATTTAGTGAGCTCTGTTATGTTGTCTGGTTATAGCATGATGTCTCAGCTCTGTTGTGCTCTATGCTACGTGCTTCATAAGCCTTCTAGAATTCAAAATACTCAGCATTCAAGAACAGCCTCAGATAAAATTATGGCACTATTATCAAAGAAACACTAATTTGAGAGACAAAACTCACTGCCGAATAAAAAACCGAAGTCTCTGCCTTCTCACCTAAAGTCATTTTCCTCAAACCACTCCAAATCAGAGTGAAGTGTCTAGGTGAATCCAACACCTCATCTCTGGGAAAAGCCTGTGGAGCACTCCTGCTGGCACAGATGAAGTGCCCTCCCCACCTGTGCCATGCCTGTCTACAAGGGCAAGAGTTCCCGGGAAGGACAGCTATTTCCTTCCACCTTCTATCTGGAACCTGGACAGTGCCAGGGCTCTTGTTAAATGGAAGGACGTAATTCAAAGTTGTATTAATCATCTCAGCTTAGATCCTAATAGCCCAACTGCATTGTTCCACCCTCTGGTGCAATGGTACACACACACATGGATCAGGTGTGTTACTTCCGATATTTTGCTCTGCTTAAAAGTTGTGAGATCAAGGGCCGAATGGTATCTCTCATCTGTGGAAGCTAGAATACATGGAGAAGCAGTATGTTAGACGGCTAAGCTAACAATAACTTCAAATTGTATGATTCTCAATGCAATAGGGGGATGGCTCCTTAGGTTACTTGGAGGCATAGGGAGGGTGATGAGGAGCGGGGAGGGTGATGAGGATCGGGGAGGGTGTAGGAAGAACTCCTAGGAGACTGGAGAGTGGGAATATGGGGAAAACATCTCAGAAGCAGGTCTCATTCCTCCACGAGATACCCATTTAACGCAGGAGTTCTTCTGGGTGAAACAGCAACAGGGGAAACCCAAGCTGGGCATGCATGATTTGGCATTAGCCCTGGATAACTAAGTATATATACATTGGTTAGTGATGGTTTGATAATGTTTCCCCCTCAATTGTATCTCTATATACATCTAATAATAAATAAATAATATTTTTTTTAAAAAAGTTGTGAGAACCAACCTAGCACAACCGTTTTCTAACTCCCTGCTACTAACAAAGCAAAGGGAACTGTGAGGTCTGGCTACAGGAAGGGGCCCCCAGATCTCCTGCTGACCTCTCTGGAGAGCCTCAAAGTGTATACTCAAGTCTTAAATGATCACTGTTTCACTGTAAAAATCAAGATCAAAGTGAAAAACGGCTGACAAGACCCCAAATCAAGTGAAACCTGCAAGTTTGCCTGTTTTCACCTTCAAATTCTTCCGGTCTGGGCAGCATCTTTAATTCCTCCTTTTTCTTAAGGCCTTACATATCACGTCTGTCACCAAGCCCTATCCATTCTTCTTTGAAATAACCCTGGAAATTCCACTCTTTATTCCTACTGCCTCCACCCTGTTCCCACCCTTGACTGTCTGTTAGAGAACCACCCCTCAGTGATCTCATCCAGACTAGTGTCATTTTAGGTGGCTTGAAACACCGATTACATATAGATGGCTTCCAATTTTTAGCTCCAGCCTGAATCTCCTCCCTGAACTCCAGAATCCTTTATGAACCCGGCACTTACCACCTCCACGTGGCTGTTAGATACACACATTAGACTTACAGAGCTCTTGAAGGTCTACCCCAAACGCTGTGGTCCCAGTCCTGAGTGAAATGCCCTCAGACCCCACATAAACTCCCTACCCTGGCCCCTTGTGGACACATGGGCTAAAACCTTCTTCCTATTCCCATCACCACCAGGACTGCTACAGAGCTCTGTAAGCTCCCCCAATAAGAGCTTTGGACTGATCACACTAGCATTTGGTGCTTTTTTTTCTGGAATCCCACTGAACCTATTTGGTGCCGATTTGGAGCAGTCCCTCCTGGCTTAACTCCAGGCACAGATTGAACAAAGTGGTAACAAAGGTGGTACCCATCTTCATCACCTCAGTAATGGCAACTTCACCCTTTTTCCAACTCATCAGTCAGGGAGTTTCGCATCTTCTTTACCACACCTCGAATGTGATTCACTGGTGAATCCTGTCACTGCCTCCCCAGAATACAGCCAGCCTTACCATCACATATGCCACCAGCCTGACTCTCCAGGTAACTCAGCAGCCTCCTAACTGGTCTCGCTGCTCCTCCCTGGCCCTTCTCAGGCTACCATTCTGCACAGCACACAGATGCCTATCCTTCTCCCCTAACAGTGATATCCAGGTCCTGGCTCCATTCATCACCCCTGGGAATGGAATTCCAAAATGCTTTCTCAGATCCAAATTTCCAAATACACACTCTCACTTCTCCCTGGATAACCCACTATCACCTCTAACTCAAAATTTCCAAGTGAACTTATCTTTCCCTCAAAACTAACTCCTTCACCTTAATTGCTCATTTTTCTACATATGACACTGTAACAGTGGTCACTTCTTTGGGAGTTGTCCCTGGCAGAGTGACTCTCACTCCCCATCTTTTTGCCTTTGCAAGGATATGTCCCATCCCTATACTTTTACAAGAGTTACCCGCCTCCCTTTTGCTGGCCCTCTTTCCCTTTTGCCCAGCATTCTAAATTCTAAAGAGAAGCAGCACCTAAATAATTAATATATTAGCCTCAATAAGCTTTCTTTAGATTTATTCAGGTTAGAACACTTGGCGACCTTCAGATAACATCAGAACACGTAACACCCTCCCTAGTCTTTACTTCTGTGCATCAACTAACACAAAGCATGCAAACTGTTATGAGAGTCAACTTACAGAAAAGCAATCTGTCTTCTTTACGGAACTACAGGGCCTAGCCCTAGGAGGTCAAGGTCCATTGCAAAGTTCCAGCCAGAGAAGAAAGAGACTCTGGCTGACAGAGACCTCACTTAGCATGTAGCTTTTCTGCCCATTGCCCCTGTCCTCTTGCAACCCTACACTCTGTAAGACAAAGCTCAGAGGATAACAGTCCCCTCCATCTTCCAGGGTACCTGCTAGTCCCTGAATAAAACTGAGTGCTCCCCATCAACACTCGGTTCCTGCATACTGGGTTTCAAGTGGTGAGCAGCCCAAGCCTGGATCTGGTAACAATCACCATAATTATGAGACAGAGAGAGAGCCTTGGATTATTACTTCCTTTTAGGTCTCATTGAGGTCGGCACACATTATTATTATTATGAAACTTGGTGAAGACTGCAAAATTGGCCACAAATCATCTTCCCACCTAGCAATGTGACTATGCAGCTTCTCCCATCAAAAGGGAGGGAGGGACTATTTCTCTATCCCTTGAATCTGGGCTTGTCCTGTTCCTTTGGCGAACAGAGCGGAGGATGTGACAGTTCCAAGCCTCAGGCCCTGAGAGAACTTGCGTACTTCGGCTCCATCTCTTGGAATCCTGTCCAGCTGCCAAGAAAGCCAACCCGGGCTACCCTGCTGGGTGAAGAGAGAGTGGCACAGTTATCCCTGGCATTCCAACTGACTGGCTGCCAGTCTCGGAGCACAGCAGTCTAGCTGACTGACAGATGACCGGAGGCACGTGACTGAGTGCTAAGACCGGAAGAGCCGCCTGGCTCAGGCCAGGCCAACTGATGACCCACAAAATCCTGATCTAAATAAACAGCTGTTTCAAACACTGACTTTTGGAATGGTTTGTTATGCTACAATACATAATAACCAACATTTAATCCCATGTGTTAAAATATAACGTGTAAAACTGCTATAGCACACATAAGGCCCTGATAAATGCTTCACGCCATCTCATATGTGGGGAAGGTGGCCTTCCTGTAGACCTGGCTCTTTGAGAGGAGGAGTCTCAGAATGCGTATTGCCACACATCAACCTCCAGCACAGTGTCTAACACAAATGCAGAGGCTCAATGTACGTATTAAATGAGTCACACGAAGATGTGAAAAACACCTACGTCCAGGGCAAACTCCTTTTATATTTAAAACAACAGACTACAATTAAACTTAGCCAAGCTACTTAACTTTTCCAAGTATCTGCTTCCTCATCTATAAAAACAATAAGGAGAAAAATACCTTCCTCAGCTGCTATTTCTGAGGTCCAAATGCAATGGCTCACAGGCTCAGCATAAAGCCTGCCCCCACCCCAAAAAAGCCACATCATGCTGGGGTTGTTACCCATTTGCTCTTCTCTTTCCAAGTAAATTATGAGCTATGCAGCCACAGTGATGCCATTCTGTGCATAAGACAGTGCTGGGTGTGCAGTGGACATTTGCTACGTACTTCATTAATGAGAGGCTCAAATGGCTTCCACTGCCTACCAAGGTTTCAGCTTAAAAAAAAAAAATCTGAGGTGGGGGGATCACTCGAGCTCAGGAGTTTAGAAGAGTCTGGGCCATATATATAGCAAGACCCTGTCTCAAAAAGAAAGCAAAACCTTAACTCTTTACCTATCCCATATTGTATAATAGCATGCGGTGTTTCAACTAGAAAGACGCTGAGGCAGAAGCAACAGAACTGAGAAACAGCAGCCCACACACACATTTTGCTTTTTCAGGAAAGTGTAAGTCCAGAGCCAGGCAGGAGCTGTCATTCATCCGATGGCTGTCAAAAGCACCAGAGCCAGCCACTCTCATTCCAATGGCCTCTTCCTCAGAGCCACAAGATGACTGCCACAGCTCCTGGCATAACAGCTGTGCTCAATATGGTGCACATAAGGCAGTATCACCACGTTCAGTCCTGTTAGGTAGAAAACAAAACTGTCTTCTCAGGGCTGCTGGTCAACTTCTCCTTACATGTCACTGACATCCCACAACAGGCTGAGAAAACAACCAGCTCCTCCAGGCTCTGAGGTTGTAGCAAACTACATATCCCAAAGATGGCCACAGTAGTAAATCTCACTCCACAGGTGACAATGAAACCCTTAGAGTAAGAGAAGCTAAGCTCCTTCCTACTGAATCTGAGCAGGCTTCCGACAACAGTGGAAGTGACGTTGTGGGACTTACAGGTTAGCTAGGAGAAGATAAAATTGCTAGCTATTAAGGTTTGGATGTGAGGTGTCCCTGGAAAGCTCGGGTGTTGTGCAATGCGGGAATGTTCAGAGGTGAAATGATTAGATTATGAGAGCTAAAGCTTCACTGGTGGATTAATCCATTGGATCGACTCATTTCAATGGACTACTGGGTGATAACTACAGGGAGGTGGGGCTTGCTAAAGGAACTAGGTCACCAGGGGCGGGCCCTTGAGGATTATGCTTTGTCCCTGAGTCCTCTCTTTCCCTCTGCTTCCCAAATGCCAGGAGCATGCAGCTTCCTTGTGTCATACCCTTTACCATGATGTTGTGCCTCAACTCACACCCACAGCAAAGGAACAGCCCACCATGAACTGAACCTCTTAGACTGTGAGCCCAAACTAAACTTCGTTCTCTTGTTCTTCAGGTATGTTGGTCATAGCGACAAACACACACACACACACACACACATTTCTCTTTCCCTTGCACTTGTGCCTTCAAAGCCCTGAGGCCCTAGGAGACTGTGTCTATGCTGAGGAGACAAACCAGACACAGACAAGCAGAGGGGCCTGAGGAGGGCTTTTCTTGCCTAGGCATCTGATATGGTGGTGAAGAGCCTCAGGGACAATCCTGGCACAATGCACCTACCACTCAACTGCAGTCTCGTGACAGACCCAGTGCCAGAACTGCCTGACTGTTCTACTGAGTCTGATTCACAGACCATCAGTGATTCCTGCTGTTTTAGGCCACAGATTCCAGGGTGATCTGCTATGCTGCACTACTAGAAGAGAGATGGTGTGCAGAAAAGGGTTCTCTGAGGTAGGCTGCTGCCAATCAGGTCCCCCTTTCCCTATGCTCCACTGTTTCTGGCCTCCAGCCTGTGCTAGCATGCAGAGGTATCTTCCAGGTCACAGCCCAGACTTGTGATTTCCATGAAGCCACATCTGTCGCCCTGATTTCTGCCAATGATGATATTTTTAACTTTATTTAGTTATAGTCAGTCACACTTTTCTTTCCCCAACTAAATCTAGCTACTAAAGCTAGTATGCGTTCTTACTCACAGAAATCGCAACACATTCCTACATTGTATACATCCGTTTAAAGCTGGAGGTGGTGGTGCATCCCTGTAGTCCCAGCTGCTTGAGAGGCTACGGTAAGAAGATCACTTGAGCCCAGGAGTTCAAGGCCGGCCTGACAGAAAGAGCCTATCTCAAAATAGAAAAAAAGAAAAGGGAGCACGGAAGTTAAAAAAAAAAAAACAAAAAAACACTTCCATTTAGTTGTTTAACTTATATTTGAGAACCTGGCTTAACATTTAAGTTCATGCAAGCATAACAAGGTCACAATTTTAAAGATAGAAATAACACCCTAATAACTATGTAAACACATCAGGAAAAAAGTCCTTAATAAGCTACTTTGAAAAAAAAAAAGTCACATTCAGACCTGTTTTAAAATAAAAACACAATGAGTCCTAGGAAGTAATGCTCCTGAATAAATTCACTACTCAAAAGCTAAAACCATGAACCCTCACATGCTGGCAGCTGGTAGTGTGCTATTTCCTACGTTCACTGCTCTACAATTGTTGGAAGAGGACAGTGCTCTTGTAGACAACTTGGATTGTGATTACATGTAAGATATTATTAAAAGTAAAATGGTAAATTTCTAAAATTACACGGAGAACGAAGGGAAAAATGGTGCTGCATGGGTCAGTGGCAGGTGAGGAACAAAGCCCCTGACCTCCCCCCTGTCCTGCCCCCACCCCCAGCAAAGTTCCCACGACAAGACACACAATGGAGATGAGCCTAGAAGATAAGGCAGTAGTGTGTCTTTGAATTTCATAACTCTTACCGATTTCTTTCCATTTTGGGAAAATCAGTGTAACTCACAAAAAGCCACCCATATTTGCAATACATCCACACTAGTAATTCACTCCTGAAAATGCCTGTTTTATTTCTGATCAGCAGTGTAGCCAAGTAGGGCTCTGCGCTGTTAATAATAGCATCCTAATGGCACCACAGAAAACAAGAAACACCCTGCAAACAGGTTCCCAAATAGCGTGATGTGTCAACACAGAGATTTACAGTTTCCCAGTTTGATATGTCCCTCATAACAAAGGAAAATACGCCCTTTCTCAGACTTGCCTCAGAACACCTGCATTGGTAAGGTCTTTTGATCTTTCTACCTATTTGGAATCTACCTAGACTCTAAAGACCAGTTTGCTCCTAAAACCAGATTTCCAATTACTGAAACACAGCAGGAGTTCAATAAACATCTGCTCAACACACCAACAGGAAAGGCCCTAAAAGCATGCCACCTCACAACAACGCCGGCAGACGCACATCCTAAGTCCTCCGGTAAAACCTTCGTGGGTGGACTGAGGCACCTACGAAGGCAGCTTCTTGGAGAGGCATGCTTTCAGACACCCGGGCTGCAAGAGCCAGCTGAATCCAGATGTCCTTTCCTTAAAAAAACATCCATTTCAAAACCAGAATAACCATGTAGATAGAAACTCCATAACCTATAAGTGGAACTGAACACAGTCTGGTCCAGGTGTGCAGTCAGCTGAACTCAGCTGAACTCAATGGCCAGGCATGCTGCATTCTGTAACTATTCCTTCAGTCTCCCTGGTGGCAACCATGTTGGCTCCTCAATCCTGGCTCCTCAAAGGAACACTGTGCCAGGAGACGACATGTGGAGGAGAGCACCAACTCCCCACTTTGCACTGCAGGCAGGGAGCAAATCACTAAAGCACCCTCGACTTCCTGATTAACAGCTGTCTTGGAGGGATGCTAGGTGGCCCCACGGGCTAACACCCACCAAGTGCACAGAGCGACTCCCAGGATGCAGGAAGAGCTACGAGGCTAAACTAGTTCCCTAACTCCTGTTCTCGTCATTAGCGTCATCTACGCTCTCACTCACAGCGGAGAACTTTGTACAACCTGACTTGGTATTTCTGACACCAAGTTCCTAGCCCATGCCACTCACTGCCTACATTCACGGTCCACCCCTTTCCATCTGAGCTGGTCAGGTCTTGCTCAATATTAGTGTACATGATAACAGAGAATGCCATCAATAGTTACTTTGCTTACTGCATGGAAATCACCCAAATATCAACTTGATTTCCTATTCTTTATGCTAGTGTTTTCTAATTGCTATAATATGTACTACTTAGAATATGAAAGTAACAACGGAGTAAAAAAACAAAACCATATCTTGTATAACCCCTATTCACTGGTAACAAAAAGTGCTTCAGAAATATGGTATCTGGGATGAGATAATCAGAAAAAAGTCCTCCGGGGGAAATGCCATGATCACTGCAGATGGGCCATGAGCTCTGTGCGTACTGGCGATATTTTTATTTTAAAAATCAGGTTAGCTACAGTGTATAAAATGCTCATCATTTCAGAGTTCATTTCCATTATTAAGAACAATGATTCTCCACCATTACTGAAGCACTCCAGGGTCTTTCCAATTATCTCATGTTACTCAAATTCTTAAAATAGAAACTGATTTTAATTCAATTTAATCTTCAAAAAATATGCCACACTGCAGTTTTAGGAAAGTGTTGAGATGTCAGAAAAATCAACAGTAATAGTTCTGCTATTATGTAATCCAATGGGTCCTGAGGTTCAATGTTAATAGCTTTTAAAAATTTAAAAAAAAAAAACTCCATTTCTATCTCCATAGCTACTTATTCTGGTTGTCCCTAGCCCCCTGCTTTGAAAGGGCTGGAAAAGAAGGAAGGGTAATCAAAACATTCTGTGTCATAGCACGTTGTCTTCTGAAGGTCTCCTAAGCCTTTGCTTTGCTGTTGGTGGGGTTTTTAAGTCGCCCAACAGCTAGCTGGCTGGCTGACTGGCTGTCTTTCTCCCTCTACCCCCATCTTTCTATAGCAGAGAGAATGGAATTGTATTTTTTAACAGCTAGAAAACAAGAAGGGATTCAAATCTCTCAAACCACCTTTACTCTGGAACTGAAGTGGAGTTAGTCAGGTGCCAAAGGGACTATTATTCTAAAGTATGGGGTCTTGGATAGATATAGAGAACACCTATGCCAGGTAAAGGAACGAAAGCGCCACTGAAGATTTGCTCCACTTCAGAATCAGTCACTGGTACAATGTCAGCTGGAGTTCTCGGTGACGATTCTAAAAATCACAGCACTTCCTGTGTGCCTGGCATTGTTTAATACATACACAGCCATCTAATAATCCTAAAATTTAAATGGTATTACCTGTATCCACTGGGATCTCTATTTCTGACACATATAGCACTAAACTAATGCCAAAATTAGTTTAACACCGACTGGCTCCCACAGTGACAAGTCCAGGCGAGGCCAGGGCAGGAGGGCTTCAGCTGTAGCCTGGCCTACCCAGCCCACCTCACTGGGACCCCACGGGCCTCCACCACCTACGCTCTCCTCCATTGGCCTTTTCTCCGGTTTCTAGTGCTGGGAAGTGGATGGCAGCTACTCAAGCTCACATTTTCTTCTCATTCAAGTCCTGTGGGAAAGAACAAGGATTTTTCCCTCAACATGCCCTCCAGTCTCTCCCTGCTCTAACATGATTGGGATCCCTGTTCATTGTTGCCAGGGACACACCAAGCCCGGGCCTGAGCTGTACTGACTCCCAGGAGGAACCCCAGCAAGGAAGGGGAGGGTTGACACAAAGGCTGGAAGGATGCTGGATGTCAGAAACAACAGGCAGTGACACGTTGCCCCACAAAGAGACCCAAACCCCGTGACTCAAAATAAGCTGCTACAGTCAGAGCTGCTGACTCCACAACGCTCCAGGGAGGCTGCCCTGCGCGACTTGGGCTCTGTCCCCATTTCCTACTCTGAACCATTCTCTGGCAAACACTTTCAAAAGAACCTTCCAATGCAAAATAATGCTCCCTAATAATAATACCTCCTGGGCAAAACAGGAGAAATATGAACAGACACCCTCAGAGCACACAAATCGACCAAAACTTATGTGACTTTTCTGCTTTCACCATTTATTGCTTGAATGCCCATCACATGCATATGGCACAAAACTAAATAATGGAGAAGCAAAGCTCCCTGCCACCCCATCTCCTCACCTCCGGTTATTACCTACCTTCCCAGAGGCAGCTACTGTTACCAACCAGTTTCTTACACATCACTTCCAGAGATCTTCTATGTACACAGAAATAGAAGGGTATAGATTTTCTAAACCCAAAGGACAGCATCATTTGACCTGTACCTTGCTTTTGAAAACATACCAGAATCCCACTCAGCTGCCACCTTTGGGAAGCTCAAGTGAAAATCTGGATGCAGGATACCACAGCTGCCGCCCAGACAGTGCGAGTCTCAGGACCCTGTTCCTGCTGCTTGCTCTACACTAGACACTGACTCAGCCTCCTAATGCTCCATCTTCCTCCCTTGTACAATGACATTCATCATAAGCCATTATAACAAAGTAAGAGCTGCATAAATAAATGTTCTCCTGAGGCCAAACTTACGGCCTTTACATGGAAATTTATTTGTATTTTTAAAAATTATTCTAAGAAGATATAAAAGGGAGATCCTTCTTGAAATTTGGCACATTATTTCCTACAATGGCTCTTTGGAATTATTAAAAAAGAAATTCCAACAAGCACCTTCAAAACAGGAAAAACAACATCATGACACATGTTTCTGCAGGGTTATGATCACATGGAGACCTAGAGCCACATGATAAGGATTCTTTGCACCATGCTGCATGCACAAATAAATCTGCTAAATATTGTGAAAATACCACAAGAATAAAAACATTAAAAGCTTGTTATCCTTGTTGTCCCCCCGCGGACAACTACATAATTTTAATGTACTTAGTACTAGAGGGGCTGGAGTGGTAGCTCAGCAGTTACAGCGCTTGTCCAGCATGTGCAAGCACACAGGTTCAAACCCCAGCACCACGTACACAACTAAGTGTTAGAGCAAAGAAAGCCAAGTGAAAAACTCGATAAAAATTGATTCTGTCTTTGTGTGTGTGTGTGTCTCTCTCTCTCTCTCTCTCTGTCCTTCTCTCTTAAAAAAAAAAAACTACTAGAAACAAACTTCACACACGCATACTCGATATACATAAAAAAGGCATAGAAGATACTGTTCAAAAGGGCTATGAATGTTATGCTAAGTCAAACAAACTGAAGAGAACACTGAATTTTGTTATAAATCACTTTAGCATTAATGATCATATTTTTATGCAAAAAGAATTGTCTTATAGAAAGTCCCTCTCTAGAAAATGATTATCTTTTTGCAGGTAAACCAATCAAGGGACAATGAAATCGAGGAAATGAAATTCAGGGAGTTCAAACTTCCCAATGTAATTCAGTAGGCCTCACTGCTTCGGGAGGAGATAGGGAACACGGTTCGGGAACACAAGGCATGCACACTCTCAGATCACTGCGCTCCAAGTCCTTTTCACATCCTCCTGCACGCCACTGTCCTTCCTCCTCAATGCCGGGCCCTGGCCCCACTCTCTAAAACTGGGAACCATGCACAATTCTTTCTTCTACTTAGAAGACCAACCTCAAAGAATCATCTGACTAGAGGGAAATTTATATTTCCCCAGAATTTCCATGTTGTCAAATTTAGGATGCTTAAGTCTAATTAAAAATAAATAACCACAGATTATTTTAATAAAGGTGGAGAGTTTGGTTTGTGTTCAGCCTTTTCATAGGTCTAGTTTTGAACGAGATTCCACACCTCCAGCTATAAACAGATACCATGTGGCTGTTTCCTTTTTAACTTATTTATTTTTCAAAAAGTGTTAACTGTGGGGCTGGAGCAGTGGCTTGGCAGTTATGGTGCTTGCCTGGCATGCATGAAGACACGGGTTCAAACCCCAGCATCATGTACACAATCACGTGCCAAAGTGTCAGCAATGAATGCCACATGAAAAAAAAAACTAAATGAAATTCTCTCTCACTATACCTCTATCTTTTAACAAAAAAATTGTTAACTACAATTTTGGCAGTTCCTCATTAAACATTACTCATAAAACATAAACAGCTCCAGCAATCATCCATAAAGAGACTTCAGAAGTTTGTAAAAAAAAAAAAAATGTAAATTCCATCTCCTTCCGACAGAAAACCACCCTTCCCTTCCCTTCTTGAGACCCTCTACGCCTTGCTGGAAGAGACAGATTGCTGAACAGCCACTTTTTCCTTGGAGAGTCCTGGTTCCTAAGAAGCTGCCTCTGGGGATAACCAGTCTCTGGAATCATGCCTGGGGAAAGGGACAGATGCCAGGGTCAAAAGTGGGCCAGTGGTCAGCTCCATTCCCACAGACATGATCTTTGGGTGAATAGGCCAAGGCCTTATTCCTATGGGCCCCCCCCCACCCCCACCGCCCTCCCTCCAAAAGCAAAATCCAGCTTGGAAAATAGTAAGTGGGACAGCAAAGGAAGCTGGAATGGGCCCTGCAGAGGCCACACCACGCTCTTTTGAGATCAATGATTCATGAGCTTATTTGCCCAGAGCCAACAGGAAGGGACAGTGATACTAACACGCTAAGCATCCCATGCCTAGAGGTCAGAATACATGTAGCTAGAAGGGACTTTTGAGATTACTTAGCACAGACGGAAAAAAAAGAGAGAGAATTTCTAGGCAGGGTGCCTTTTGAATTCCGGTTTTAAATATCATTGGCTACTTCAAATGATAGCAATGATAGATAAAATATTTTTAGGAAGGAAGAAAGTCATGTTTACAAACAAGAGAAATGAGACATACAAACCCCAGAGGCTGGCCACAGGGCTGGAGCCACAGTCCCAAGAGTCAACATTACCAGGGGCAAGAGTGAGACCACGGAAAAAAGGCGAGGGGAGGCAAACAGGTTTGGTGTGCTGGACCAGGACCACTGGTTGTGGAAAGAAACTGAGAAAGACCTGTGTCCCCTGCTTAGGGCCACGGCTAAGATAAGGCCAGATGCTTTAAAAAAAAAAAGGGGGGGGTGGGGACAGAGAGAGAGAGAGAGAGAGAGAGAGAGAGAGAGAAAGAAACAATTTTATTTAGTTTTTCAAGTGGCTTCCGTTGCCCTGACACCTCACTGTGTACACGGTGCTGGGGTGGCAAGCGCCATAACCACGGAGCCATAGCTCCACCCCTTGAGGCCTTATCTTAACAGAGAGCTCACAGCCCCGTGAGGGCAGAGAGCTGCCTTAGCCTCCCCAACAGGAAAGGCAGGAGCCTGACCTCCCAAATACAATCGGTTACACATGAGGAACCAGGGAAGGAGACGAACAAAATTCCCACGCAGAGGCAAGACAAGGACGAAGACTCCCGCTTAAGACAAGCTTCTAAACTCAAAGAACGAAGCTCGAGAAAAAGCTGACCTCAACGAAGACGGGCAAAACTCAACATCAGAAAATAATTTACTTGTGACAAAATGAAAACAAGGCAAACTGAGAACGACCTTAACACAGTGCGTTAGACCTTCCAAGAGAAAGAAAAGCAAACGAAAGCTGGCAGAGTCAAGAAGAGGCGCTGGAAAACAAAATCCTGAAAACGAGAAACAGATCAACACCAGCCACAGCCAGCCTGAGTAAAGAAAGCCCTGGAGAACAGAGAAGGGAGAGACGTGAAGTGACGTCCAGGGCTTCCAGCAAGGAAGCTGGAAGCGCAGAGGGAGTCAGACCACCACAAAGGCTAAAACTGCCCAGACAGCCCACAACAACCACGCACGCACAGGGAGAAAGACGCGCCCGCCCTCTTCACACAGGCAACGGGGGGCTGCAAAACAGTAAGACAGAGAACCTCAGAGCGAGCATGTTGAGAACAGACGCAGGGAGTGATGCTCAGACCGGCAGCAGGCCGCTCCAAAAATGACCGGAAGGTGGCCAGAAAATGCTCAACTTTGAGAGAAAGCCAGAGACCCCAGAATCCCATGCCCAGGAGACCGAGCATGAGACAGGACCGCTTCCCGAAGCCTGGGGGGGGGGGTGTGTGCAGCTCAGCGGTAGAGTGCTTGCCTAGCATGCCGGGGGCCTGAGTTCCATCCTCCAAGACAGGTGATTTACCTTCTATAGACCTTCTACTGACAGGTGCTCCAAGAGCTACTAAGGCAGATGCCCTTCAACAACGTAGTTTTTAACTCCCACCCCCCAAAAAGCAGGAAGCTAAAACAGACACTAAAGGGCCTTTCTCAGGCTCCATAAGTAATTAACAGCAGAAAGAAAAAGAAATGAGCTATGTACTCTCAATTTAGAATCCCTTCCCCTAAATCACTGCTTCTCAGTCTTTCAATTTTAAATTCCGGTACTTTAAGTTCCAGTTAGATATAAAATTTGTAAGTTGACAGTTACTAAATTTTAACCAGTTATTTTTTACAACATTCACCTTATTACTTCCTGGAACATGATCACAATGAGGAAGAATTTCAGTAGAAGTTATTTATTAGTCATTTCACTAGCTGTGTGTTTGGCTGGTCAAGTCACCTGGCCCTCTGTAACATGTTCCATTTCCTCCATATTTAACACAAAAACAATTATTCTTGTTTATTTTAAAGGTCAAATTTTGATAAATATCCAACAATTGCCTTTAATTTGCCCCTAAATGAAGAGAATTCATGCATCTCTAAAGTTGAATTTTTCTTTTAATATAACATTATTTCACAATATTGATAGACATTTACAAAATTAAGACGTTGCACGTACCAATTATGTATATACTGACTAAAAAACAAAACATATGACTATCATATCTTTACCTCGGAAATCAATCTCAAAATGTCAAAATAACAATAAATACAAATCTAGCTGGTACTCTAAGTGGATAAAAATCAGATCTTAACTCTAAATGAGGCATCAGTGATTCACGCACAAACATTAGTTGCACATGTGCACAATCTGTCATGTGGAGACATTCCCCAATAAAGTCTTACTGAACCTGCACATCTGGATCCCAGAGCAATTATCTGCCTGTTACCTGTACACACACAGCAAGAGGTTCTATGGATTTTCATTTCATGGAACAGGCAATAAAAGGAGTATTAATCTGAAACAGCATAGAGCCAGACAAGCGCCTTCTTCAGAGACTGGGTGGGGTCAGAGTCACAGCACAATGGTTTCTATGTAAGGTCCCAAGACCTCGGGGAAGTGTGACTACAACCATGAAAGCCCCTCCATGTTGCCTGGTCAAAGCTGCACAACACCAAGCACAGTCGGTTCCATGCAGGAACCGCCCCAGTGTCAGACTTCACCGCAGCAAGCTCGGCGCTGTCCATGGTCACTTTGCAGGACATGCTGGAATAGAGTGAGTACAAATAACTCAAGAGTATGGCTTCCTCACCCTGGGCAAGAGCTGATGCCACTCAGCTGAGTACTTTTAGAGCTATTTCAATGACACCACGCGTCCTTCTGTGTAGACCAATAAAAGTAATCTTCCAACTACTGGAGAGATTTTCAAAGCTGAGGAGTTTGAATATTATTGATGCAAAATAAATAAGGCACCCCAAATTTTTATGTAGATGATCAAAAAATGTTTTAAGCTGTAACACTAACCCACTGATTACAAAAGAAACTTCTGAAAAACCAGACAATATGGCACATGGATTAAAGAGCTTTTGAAGCTTGCTTGCAGTGACCTAGACCCTTCTCTCTCAATTGTAAGGTCAACACATCACTGTTTTTAAACACCAAAACACATTCGTGGACTTCTAAATCTTTTCTAAAAACTGTACTTAAATACTACTCCAGTCAAATAAACAGTGAATCTGAATGTCCCTTAACAGTAGCAACTACTCCTGACACTGCTCTGCAAGAACAATCCGACAGCTCTAACGTCGGGCAGAACCCAGGGTCTGGACGACACCCCCAGAGGCAGGCTGAATGAACAGACTGCTGCAAGGTCCCGCGTTTCACCACGAGAACTCAGTGTTCATTCCAGATATAATACGATAAAAACCCAACACGAAGGTTATGATCCTTAAAGCAGTCGCTTAAAGAGCAGATAAATAGAACGTAAAACCAATAGCAAGGTTAAAAAGATATATGTCAAAAAATGGGGTTTACACAGGAACGAGGATCAGAGGAACAAGGAAAAGGTGAGACGAACAGAAAACAGCAAAAGGGCGGGCCTAAGTCCAAGCACGACAGGGTCATTACTGCACTTCTGCTAACGGCACGTTAGCGCAGAAGCGCTGATTGCTGAGGAGGATGATCGTCCCGCATGACGGACATGGACTGTACTTTTTGCTGGACCCTTTACTGGGAGGACTTTCAGTTGCTCAGGGCCTGTCTCGCTGCTCAGAACCTACAATGTTATTTTGATAATCTGCCATCTCTCCCAACATGAAGCAAACATCTGAGTGACAAATACCGCAAAATAAACACTCCTGCATTCCCTCCTTCCCATCTTACCCAGTCTTCTGGTTATCAATACCACTTGTTTTCTAACAGAATCCAATTTTTCATAAACATTCCATTTGTTGCCACTGCATGCCAAAATATTCTTTAAACTCAACCTTCTAGCCGGGAGCAGGGACACACACCTGTAATCCCAGTGACTTGGGAGGCTGAGGCAGGAGGATCGCAAGTTCAAAGCCAGCCTCAGCAACTTAGCGAGCCCCGAGTAAATTAGCAAGACCCTGTCTCAAAAACAAAATAAAAAAAGACAAAGTGCTGGGAATGTGGTTCAGTAATTGAGTGCCCCTGGGTCCAATCCCCAACACATACATAAATTAATTAATTAATTAAATTTTCTGCATAACTCAGTACCAACCTGTAGACTGATTCTCGAAGCACGCAGCGTGCAATGCACCCACTCAGACAGGCTGAGACTGTCAACCGTGATGACAGCTGTGGGTCTGTCAGCTCCTGGGAAGTTCTTGGGGCTCTGCACCCTGCCCAAGATGCCACGGGAGACAGACACACAGGAGCAGAGGCAGAGCGGCCACCTGTGGTTGCTCCTGGCCCACAGATACCTCGGGCGGCCTTGCAATCTGTAATTGGTGCTATTTATGTTTACACAGCCTCATTTTTTTGAGGAGGAAAAAAGGGGGTAAACTTCAACTATTTTATTAAAATCAAAAATTAAATTTGACCCTAATCCAGCCAGGTCCAACAATCACCAAGCTCCCCACAGCTAGAGCTAAGGGACAAGAGCTGAACAACAAATCTAAAGCTAATCCACAGAAAACTGAATCAAATAATTACATCAAAATGTAAGCTTTTTTATGTCAGGTCTATTTATTAACCTGGGGAAGAGAAGATGAATTCTCAGAGTTTTAAAATTTACAAGTTTTGAGATCATATGGGTTTCCTTTGAGATTATAACTAGAAAGGAAGACAACAGCGATTACTAAAGAAAAGTTTCTTACTTTAAGAAGAAAGGCAGGGGGCTGGAGCAGTGGCTCCGCGGTTACAGTGCTTGCCTCGCACGCGCAAGGACAGGAGTTTGAACCCCAGCACCAGGTCCAAACAGCAGTGTTGGAGCAACAAAAGCCACATGAAAAACTGAATAAAACTGATTCTCTCTCACTGTCCCTCTCTCTCTTGAAAGAAACAAAGAAAAGGAAAAGGCAGAAGGGTCAGCACATGTCACTGTGAGCCATGAGGTGTGGTTCCTTCCCAGGACACAAGGGAGGAGAGGGAGGGGGAAACCTCTCAAAGAAAAGCAACAAAGCAGGGGCAGGCTCCTGCTGCGAAGGCCAGCTTCAGAGCCACCACCTTCTCCCCCTTCAGGAGGGACCTTGCTGGTAATGCACGCAACTGATGCCCGGTAGGGAGCATGGCTTACACCAGCTTCCCGATGCCTCTCACTGGACCCCTTCAGCCCCCACCAACACCAGCTGCTGGTCTTCTCTTCCCACAAATGCCCTGGTGGGCAGTACCTAGCTCCCATTCTACAGTTAGGGAGTCACTTGACGTAAACTGTTACTACTCTTGAAAAGAGTCTGCTATTGAGACAGATTAGGAGAGATAGTAAAATGGCTAGGTAGTCAGGACAAAGGGCCCCATCTAGAGAGCGACTGACAGGGCATACTCAAAGCCTTCAAATGCAAAAAGACCATGAGGCTCACCTGTGGAAGCAGCTCATTTATCCCAGAGGTGGGAGAACTAGGGGATGGGGGTGGACACAGATGGGAACTAGAAAGTATGTTATACATAAACTTCAACCAATGATGTTGTGCATTTTTCAATGCCTGTTTTACATAGGTTTTAACCAATGACTTTGGTGCTCAGTTTCAATGCCTATTTTGCATAGGTTTCAACCAATGATAAAGATGCATTTCTCAATGCCTGCTTTGCATGAATGTCAATTATGCTCATACCCCAAATCTATATAACCCCTGGCCTAACCTCCATTAGACAGTGTCCTGCTTCCAGGTACCCCTCCGCCTTGCAGAGTCTCTGCTCTTCTTCCTTAAATAAATCTTACTCTTTTTACTCCTCCTTCCGTGGTTGTCTGTGGATTTTATTCTTCACATTCGTGAGACAAGAACACAGAAGATTGGCGCCGAATTCCCGGGGGGAATTTCCCCCACACCAAGAGCTGCAACACCCAGCTTTTAGCTGGAGAGCTGCTAACGCTATTTCGGCCGCAGAAACCTGCAGCCAGCCCAAACTCCCAGTTTTAGCTAGAAATAGCTGCAAACACTAGAAGTGGGCTATTTTGGCTACTGGAATCTGTAGTCGGCCCAGACTCCATTTGGAAACAGGAGGAGAGAATCCAGCCTCATCTCAAAAACCCCGCATCAATATCAAAATAAGTGGTTTACTCCAAATTACAGTCAAAGATTTACCCTAGAATTTCCAACCAATTGCATGTTACTGTCCTGAAAGTGTGGCTCATACCTTCAAGTTAAGAAGGCAGAATCACATCTCACAGGTCTTTATACCCAAGGCTAAGGAGATGTGTGTTGTAACTAGCCTGCACAGGGTACCTACTTTACCTTAAGAAGCAACATGTTCCTTTGTCATCTTCTTTCCCAGAGATACTGAGAAATACTTTACCCAGAAAGTTCTCTTTGTAAAACAGGTGTTAAGTGCCCTGAACAAAAACATAAAGTGCCCTGAACAAAAACATAAACCCACATGACTCATTAGGTTTTCCCCAAAGGAACCAATTCAATGAAACGACCCAGGGCCTGCTTACACAGAGATCAGTAGGGTGAGGCGGGGCATTTAGCACAGTGGTCACAAAGCACTCTTACAATTCACATACACTCATGTCTGGCTCTAAGAACAGCTCATACAGCTACAGCATTATCTTAATTTAACAAAGTCTTTAGATTAAAAGTACCAAAGGTCTTCAGGTTCCAGCGCTGTCTCCATTTCCACTCCCACACGGCTTTGCAGAGGGCGGCAGGGAAGGGCTGAAAAGCTCAAAGTCAGGGGTTTCTCTGGGATGGTAACAACATTAAAGATGAGTGACATTTATGTGGTGCTTGAAAACGCTCAGTTTCATTTAAGTTCTGCAATTCGATCTGCAGAGCAGTCCTAAGGGCAGCCAGCACTCACGTAGGTCAGAAGGTTAAGGAGTGCACACAACCTCACCTCCTTACTGAGCATGTGCCTGTGACTCCAGCTGTGCTTTCTGAACTCAGTGTGTTAACTCAAAGTCCTAAAGAAAAAGCATTCAGAGGCCAGAGCATGACCTCAGCAGCATAAGGAAAGAGAAGCTGCCGGACAAACCACGAAAGCGGGGAAGCACCTGGAAGCAGAGGCCCAGGAACAGCTGGGCAGGGAAAGGTCAGCATCAGAGAATTATTGAGTCCAGGCACAGGACCACACCAAAGGTGCAGCTGCACTCGCCAGAGAAAACAGGAACAGGAAACATGGCTCACTCTTTCCTAATCAAAAGGAAGGCTGTACCCACAGTCCTGCTAGTGCACTGTGGTCTTTTCATGTAGGACCTCAGGAATGATATGCAATACTAACTTCTGGGAGAGAATCATCCTGGGGCGGTCCTCTGATCATTTACACTTTAAGATGCCTTTGGAAGCCAGGTGCACAGTGCATGCCTGTAATCCTAGCTGCTCAGGAGGCTGAGGCAGGAGGATTAAAGGTTCAAGGCCAACCTGGGCAATTTAGTTAAGATTTTATCTCAAGATAAAGTAAAAAGCTCTGGGGATACAGCTCAGTGGTAGAACACTCCTGGGTTCAATCCCCAGTACCACAAAAAACAAATAAATAAAAATAAAAATGCCTTTTGGAAAATGGGTTACAAATGACTCTGATCTGACAGCTTAGATTTAAATGTGGCACAGGCCTCTGCTCAGCCCTACTGCTAACAGCAGAAGCAAATGGCTTCATGTTTTGGTCAAGAAAGCATGTTTTTCTCAGGCCAAAAAAAATCTCCTTCTAAGACAAAACCTCAGATCAGAGGCCAAGGTGTAGCTCAGCGGTAGGGCTCTTGCCTAGCTCATGTGAGACCCTGGGTTCCATTCCCAGCAGGACACACACACACACACACACACCCTGACCCTTGACTCCTAGTAATGCTGCTGTCTCCAGTGTGGGCAGGCTGCAGAGCGCAGAAGGGCCACGCCAGCCGCCCTTCTGGATGCTGCTTCATGCTGCCCAGGGTATAAGGATTGGGGACAGGCATTGCACAGCACAGAAAGTCACACCTCTAAGTGACCAGATTAAAATGACTGTTAACCACGGACACAGTGTGTACTGATGAGAGAAGCCTGGTTTTTGGAAATGAAAGTATCTACCCCCACATCGCTGGACACAGGTGGGGACCATGACCGCCCCGTCATGAGAAGCTGCATGGCGGCTAATCTCCAGGTCTTCACTCTCCCCAGCCCTTAGTTCACCCTTGTCATTACCCTCTCTCGCCTCCTCAGGAGCTATTTCGAAGCTTCACTATGCTCCCCACACCAGCTACTCTGTCCTGTCCCTTCCTTTTCATCCTCCAACAGGCTGGTCACACCTGCACCCAACCTGATGCCACCGTCCTCTGCTTTCACACAAAGGTCTCCTCTCAGCCCTTAACCCCCACTACCTTTTCTATGAAAAGATCAAAGGACCTAAAAGTTGTTAGGCACTGGACCCTCGGTCCCCCAACCACCTGCGTGCTAGCCCTCTTTTTCTGTCCCATTCCTAGCCATAATTCCCAAAAGAAGAGCCTACGCTGGTCTTCCCCACCCCATCAGCACTCACACCCTCCATCCTCAGTCAACCGCAATCTCGCTTATAAACAAGGACCTCAAACCACTAAACCCAATGGCAGTTCTGCCCTCCTCGGTGCATGCAGTCCTTATCCCTGACCCAAGACTCCAACGCTCCTGTGTGTGCCTCAAAGGCTCCTCTTCCTCCCCTAACGCAAAGCCTGGGATCCCCTTAGCTTTTTGGCGTTGGTCCTCTGCTCATCCTCAATGCTTAGCTTGGCTGAGCTAATTCACTCCTGGAATTTCAACCAATCTAAGCCCTACTAATGCCCAAATGTTTACTTATCTCAGGACTGCACCTCCCTCTTATTTTTTAAAATCAGCTTTTCGAACTATAACTTAAATACAGTAAGATGCACACAAAGTGTGCCTTTCACTGAATCTTGGCCATTTACACACCCACGTAACCACCACTGCAGTAAGATCCCATCATGCCATGAATCCTCTTGTACCTCTCTACCTCCTCTGTCCCCAGGCAATCACTGATCTGCTTTCTGTCCTCCCAGAGTTTCACAGACATGAAACCATGTACTACATGTAGTCAACACATCTGGCTTATTTCACTCAGTATGATGTTCTTGACAGTCATCCATGTCGTTGCTTCAATCTGAACTTGAATTTAATAGATAGCCCACCTGATCGTCAAAGGAGACATTTCCCCAAGCAAAGTCTACCTCGTGCATGTAAGTCAATGGCTGTGCACTCACAATCTGGGGAGTCATCCTGGTATCCACCTTTTCTACCTGCCAATCACACTGAGCCTATCAGCAATCCCAATAACTTTACCTCCAGCATATCTTTCAAATGTGCCTGCTTCATTTTCATTGCCTGAACACACCTTTTGTGCCAAGATTCTTCCAAAAGCCTTTTACCCAAAGTCCCCCTAGCAGCCAATCCCTCCTCTCCAATTCAGAACCTACTTTACAAATAAACAGAGTGGTGGAAAATGCAAATAAAATCAGTTCATCCCCTGCTTTCACAACTCAAGCAATGAGCTAACCCCTTATAGGGTATTCAAGGCCCCATGTACTCTTCCAGCTTCCTCCCCCTGCACAAACAATTCTTCTCATAACTCCTAGGCACCCTTCAAAACCCTGCCTGTAATTTAAGGGGTGTGACCTGTCCTGTGAAGCACTCCCACACTGCCTTCTAAACACACCTCTACACAAATGCCTATTTCACTCTGGCAATTAACTGTTTGGCAATACACATCTTCAGGTTAAGTAGTTTACCTTTTATTCACGTTTGTCAACAAGTTACCTCAATGTTTTTCATTTTAATCAACAAAATAAGAGAAATCGACACCCTCTGCCAAGCATTCCAAATCTATCAGAAGTTCCTCATTTGTTCACAATGATGCCAGTTAGCAATAAGGTACATAATGGGAAGTGTTAGCTTACTAATACAACAAGATGCGCCCACACAGTGGTGACATCACATAGCTGAACACTCTCCAAATGACTCAGAGATGAACTCAAAGAAGTCAAAACACATAAAAGCTCTCACATCTCAGCTTCTATCCTCACTAATTTTTCCTGTCAACTAACAATTAGTAAATATTTTTCCAAGAAGTGCGAACACGGGGAAAAATAAGGGCATACTCCACCAGTCCAGTTCCCTACGTGTGATGGTAAAGACTGCAAAGGTGCTCCTCAGGCACGGTGCCGGCTGGGCACCTGATGGGAGAACAGAGCTGCTCAGGGCACGGGAGACACGGCCAATTCCCACGGAAGCAATGCTGCTGCTGAGAGGACACTGCTCTCCAGCCTATGAGTCCCACCACACAGAACCACTCCAGGGAGCCTCCATGTATTTCTGCTTCCACAAATGAAGTCAACGGCTTTATTTAGAAGACTCGTATGTTAGAGACTCCACTGTGTTTCAAGGTCCAAATTCAAAGACCTTTTAGTGCTTTCAGGGAATATGAGAATGATCTGAAAGGTAGAAGATGCACTACTACTGTATCTGAAGAAGTCGACAAATGAGCAGTGCCGTATTTTAAGACTTGCTATCTGTCTCTCCACAAACAGCATCAATAAACAGACAACTGATCTGATTAAAGAAGCTGTACACTTGTAGCCGCAGGTTGAAAAGCTATGTACTGCAGACAAAAGAACACATCAAGAATTTTACTATGTAAATCCTCCCAATTTACAGAATACTAAAATGCATACACACATATTGAATACGTTTATTATTCTATGACTTCAAAATATCAAGCAATTATGTATATAACCACAGGATCCAGAAAAAAAAACTGTAAAGCAATCACATTAAGACTATTTAAGACTAATTTCAGGGAATTAACTTAAAGTAGGATATAAGCAATCTATTTAAACTAAATTACAAAACCTTAACAGGAAGTAAGAGACAAAGGGAGAAATATGAAGACTTTATCTAGAATACTAAATATAGCATATTCCCAATTAATACGTAGGTATGAAATAGGATCTAAAATTTGGTGGGAAGAGCCTTCTGGAAGCAGGGATGGGAAGCAGCAGCACCAACTACCGGAGCCAAGAGGCCTGGGAGGTGGACAGGGCCAGCCACATTGCAGAGCACTAGCAATCCCAAGCAAGACCTTTAGCCACTTCACCTTATCTGGGACTTGATTCCCCCTCACCCCCAATCAGCTGAACCTACTCTCTGAACCCCTGACTGTTAGGAATTAAAAGGGGTGGGGGGAAGAACAACACAATCTATCAGAAAAATTAAGTAGAAACACCAAAGAATATTTTCAAGAAAAAACTTATTTGGGGCTGGAGTGGTGGCTCAGCGGTTGCAAACCTTGCCTGGCATGCGTGAGGACGTGGGTTCGAACCCTAGCACCACATACACAACGAATTGTTGGAGCAACAAAAGCCATATGAAAAACTAAATAAAATTGATTCTTTCTCTCTCGCACAGTCCCTCGCTCTCTTTAAAAAAAAAACAAAAAACAAAAAACAAAAACTTACCTTTCCTTTATAATTTAAATAATATTTTTAAATAACTAAGCTTATACATTTGTTATAAACTTTAAAATAAAGCTAAGTGTGATAATTAGTGATGTGGAAGATGTGTGTTAAAGAAAAGTGTTTTTCTTTAATATTTAAAAAATCAATATTTTAATGGGTGGGAGAACATGATAAATATATCATATAAAAATTCACTATCCTCCCCAAAATAAACAACCAGTATCCATCCGTATAGATGATAGATTTATATATTTAAAAATTTCAAGCTACTGGGGCTGGAGCAGTGGCTCAGCGGTTTCAGCGCTTGCCTGGCAAGCACGAGGACCCGGGTTCAAGCCCCAGCACCATGTACACAACTAAGTGTTGGAGCAACTAAGGCCATGTGAAAAACTGAATGGAGTTGTTTCTCTCTTTCTCTGTCTCTCTCACTGTCCCTCTCTCTTTGAAAAAAAAAAAAAATTTCAAGCTACCAAATTAAAAAAAAACTAAAACAATGATATATGACTTTATACCCCTTAACTAACAACAACGAAGACACGCAAGATCCAGAACTTTTAGACTCCTGATGTCTTTAGAAAACATGGAGCGCTGGCCAGCACTTTATTACGCAAATCTTTCCAAATGAAATATGGAAACATACAACAAAACATTTATATTAGGGGCTGGAGCGGTGGCTCGGCTATTACAGCGCTTACCTGGCATGCTCGAGTACACGGGTTCGAACCCCAGCACCCACGTACACAACTAGGTGTCAGAGCAACGAAAGCCATGTGAAAAACTCAATAAAAACTGATTCTCTTTCTCTCACTGTCCTTCTCTCTTTAAACAAGAAAATATATTTTTATTAAATTGTAATCCTATTAATTACACTTACAATACTGAATGTTTAAACAAGTAATGGCATAGCAGTACCAAAAAAGTAGACCTGTAATCCTTCATTGCAAATGACAAATGTATCAGCTAAATCAATACAGACAATCCCGAAATTACACAGGGTAGTTAAGTTTGCAAAGTCCCCAAATACAGTTATAAAATGCAGTTATAAAAGGGAATAAATCAACCTAGAGTTTTTCCCAGGAAATAACACCAGGATCGCTTCATATCTTAAGAACCCTCACTTTTAATTTCATAGCAATGCTGTTTACATTTAACAGAAGCTCCTTCTCTTACAACTGGCTGACTGCACAAACGTGCTGCTGAGCCCCTTTCTTCAGAAGCCAGCACCCTCACTAGCCGGGCTCATCTGACAGCAGACATGACAGACAGTCAGACAGCGCAAGGGTGAGAAACACTCATCTGCGTTGACACAGGCTGAGCAGCAGTCTGTGGCGGAAGACAGTTCTGCACTGAGAATGGCGTCACCAAGCATTCCTGCCTTACCTCTCGCGTGGCCTTTCCTCGAGGTGCCCACCTAGGCTGCAGAACTCTAGACCATCTGCACATGAAACACAAACGTCAAGCACCCAAGGACAAGCCCGCCCTGTCCGCGCTCTGAAACAGCAGCACAGGCCCAGTAAAAAGCCTAACCACGAAGTAACAGAGGCAGACTCTGCTACGACATTTGTTATTTAGGGTTATGCTGCTTAAAAGACCAATCACTAGAAATATAGCATCTCAGGAGAGGGACTCATAAAACATAAATGTTTAAATGAGAGAATAAGATTAAGACAAAAATCCCAGGTAGCAGAGTTCGCATTGGGTGAGATGTTGATTTAGAAATCCTACAGATTCTTAATCAGAGAAATAATATAATCCAAATAATTTTTCAAGGAAAAAAAGAAAACCCTAACAGCAATAGGGAAAAATGCTGGAGTGCTGGCAGGTTAGAGGAAGGCTGCATTTCTGGGAGGACAGCTTCTCAGTGAGGTGCTGGGAATCCACAGGGACTCTTCAAGTTCACAGGGTAGAGACTGCTGCTGAGCTTTACCCAGTCAAGAACAGCGCACCTGGCTCCAACAGGAAATTAACCACACTCAAATTTCAGCAACACTTCGATACAAGGACTAGAAGAGACAAGAAAGCCAAACTAACCACCAGGCCCCAAGCAGGAACTGTGAGGAAGGCGGGACGTCCACGCCTACAGCAACAACAGAATTAAAACCCCTATGAGGGGTCTCGACTGGCACCACTTTAGGACATGCTGGCAAAAGAAGGCAGTACCATGAAACAGCCCACACGCAGGGGATGAGCAGCGGCTCAGCAGTTACAGCACTTGCCTGGCATGCACAAGGATGCAGGTTCAAACCCCAGCACCACGTACACAACGAAGTATTGGAGTAACAAAAGCCACATGAAAAACTAAATAAAAAATTGATTCTCCCACTCCCTCTCCCTCCCTGCCTCACTGTTCCTCTCTCTAAAAAAAAAAAAAAAAAAAAAAAAAAAAAAAAAAAAAAAAAAAAAAAAAAAAAAAAAAAAAAAAAAAAAAAAAAAAAAAAAAAAAAACTGCCCACACATAAAAGGACAAGAGAAATCCACCCCAACAGAGGCATGGAACTTAACTCAGGGATATAAGAAATATGGGAAAAAATAAATAAATTAAAAACAAGTTAACAAAACACCTCCTGAAGTGTATAATCCACCAGCAACTGACTCCAAAGATAATAAAATGGATGAAATCCCACATGAAGAATTCAAAAGGATGATTATAAAAACAGTCAATGAACTCCAAGGGAACAAACAAAAGTAACAATGAATGAAGTCAGTACAAGAAGCGAGTAAGAAATTCAGAAAGGAGACAGAGATGCTGAAAAAGAACCAAATCAGAATCTTGGAAGACACAATAAATCAAATAAAATGTTCATTTGGAAGTCTCTCAAATAGAGAAGACCATGCTGAAGACAGAATTTCAGAGGTAGAAGACTAAGTGGCCACCCTTGAACATTCAGACAGTATTTTGGGGAGAAGGGTACTAGGTATGGAACTCAGGAGCCCTTTACCATTGAGCCATATCTCCAGCCCTTTTGCTTTTCTTCTTTTTAGAAATACAGGAAGGCGGGGGAGGGAGGGAGGAGGAGGAAGAGAGAGACAGAGAATCAATTTTATTATTTATTCATCTGGTCTTTCTTTCTCCAACACTTTGCTGCGTATGTGGTGCTGGGGTTTGAATTGGGGTTCATGCCCATGCCGGGCAAGCACTCCAACCACTGTGCTGCTGCTATAGCCCCTCTTCAGCCCTTTTCATTTTTCATTGAGACAAAGTCTTGAAGTTGATTAGGGAGTTGCTAAGTTGCTGAGGATGGCCTTGAACGTGTGATCCTCCTGCCTCAGCCTTCTGAATTGTTGGAATTACAGGTTTGCACCACCATGCCCAGAGAAAATTCAGACAGTATTAAAGAAAAGAAAATAAGTGACCATGACCAGAACATATAAGAACTCTGAATAAGCATTAAGAGATCAAATTCAGGAATCACTGGAATTGAAGAGGAATGCGAGATGCAGGATAATAGCTCTTGCTTCATAATCACAAAACTGTCTACCTACCTACCTCAGTTCTTTACTCTCAGATGTTTGTAAGCTAATATCAAACAGCTCCACCTGGAGATAAACACTAACCACATCTTTCCTCCCACAGGTGATAACTAATAATGCATTGACTACAAAAGGAACAGATTAACCACTATTTATTGAGTGCTGTAACAGATCTACTGTCTATTCATTCTTATCAAGGGCATTAATGGAAATCTGATGGGAAAGCCAAATCTGAAAATGCTTGTGTGCTTTCAGTCCAGTTTTAGATGATGGTAACAGTGCTGTATCTAAAGGTAGTTAGTTATTAATCCTATCATTCTCCTCTTAGGAGGTAATCAACATTGTTACAGAAGGAACAACCGTGTTAACAATAACTAGGTTAATGCTATTTGTTGTACCCATTGGCTGCTCATATTGTCTCTTTTGCCTTATTTTATGAGGTATTAGAAACTGCAAAGGCCAATAATTAATCATAGGCGAGGAACCTGCTGTTAATCTCAGCTTCCCAAATTGCACCCACCCTAAGTTACCAAAGACAAAAACCCCACAACTCATCAACATCCTCAAAGTAAAGTAACCAAAGAGGGCTCAAAGTCCCCACCTCCTAACACTGAAAATGAAGAAAAAGGGAAGGAATTCTCCTCCCCAAACATAACTCCTTAGCCAAGGAGTCCACAGATAGGATCCTGGATGAAAACCTAGAAAAAATATCAACAACCTGCTTATTAAAACAATCGAAGACTCAAAAGAAGACTTAAAGAAGGAAATAAGACAGCAATTTCAAGACCTGAAAGATAAACTTTAATACAGAACTATAAAATAAGAGATATAGCAGTGCTCTTAGAATTGAAAAACCCAAATTAAAAGTTCAATGGAATATATTAATATCAGAGTAAGCTCAGTAGAAACTACAACTTCAGCTTTTGAAGAAAGAATCAGATAATGAAGACAGGCTGAGCAATCTTAAATGCAAGGAGGATATTCAAGAAAAAAAACAGCATGATCAGAACTTCCAAGTCCTATAGGACAAGATCAGAATAAATAACCTGAGAGTAGCTGGGATAGGGGAGAACACAGAACAGCAAATAAACAGCACGAAGACCCTTCGCAATGAGACAGCCAAAGGAAATCTCCCCCACAGCAGAACTGATCCAGGAATTAAAATTCAAAAGGGCAACAGGACACCAAATAAACTTAACCAAATGAGATACTCATCAAGACACATCATATACAAAATGAATAATAGAGAACAAGGAAAGAATTTTAACAGCAGTTAGAGAAAAACACCAAATCACATTCAGAGGCAACCCAATAAGGATTACTGCGGATTTCTTGGCTCAGACAATAAAGACGAGGAGAGAATTGAATGATATTTTTCAAATATTGAAAGAAAATAATTGCCAGGCAAAGATACTATACCCTGCAAAACTCAGAATTAAATTTGATGGGGAAATAAATTCTTCCACAATAAGAACAAACTAGCAACATACACGAACACAAAACCAGCTCTACAGAGAATACTCAAAGACAAACTTCAAACAGAAGAACAAGCTAATAGCTCCCAAAGTTCATTAAAAAAAAAAAGAATGTCAATAAAAACATAACTCACTAAAAGATATCCAAGATGGTGCAAAACACAGCAAAGATCACAATGCCAGGGAACCAAAATTGCATATCTATTCTAACACTGAACATGAATGGACTCAATGCCCCAATCAAAAGACACAGAGTAGTAGAAAGAATTAAAAAAAAAAAATCCAACAATATGCTGCTTACAGGAGACACACCTTGCAGCCAAAAATACAGACTGAAGGTGAAAGTTTGGCAAAAAGCCTATCAGGCATATATAGCCCAAGAAAGCAAGCTGGTGTTGTGATTCTTATAACTGACAAAGTAAATTTTGACCAAAAATTAGTCAGAAGGGATTAAAAAAGATCACTACATCTTAGTAAAAGGAAAATACATCAAGAAGATACAACAAGAGTTAACATTTATGCCCCCAACTATAATCCTTCCAAATATGTGGAAAAGGTACTCAAGAATATTAAATCACTTATCGACTTCATACAATAATACTGGAGAACTTTAATACCACTATCAACAACAGATCATCAAAGCAAAAAAAATCAATAAAGATATCTCTAACCTAAACAACTTTATCAATTAACTGGACTTATCAGACATTTACAGAATATTCCATCCCAAATCAGCTGAGTTTACCTTCTTCTCAGTAAGCACATGGATCTTCTTCAAAACAGATCATATCCTAGTCTACAAATGAAATCTTAGCAAATACAAAAAAGTTGATAAAATCCTATGCATCCTATCAGAGTACAATGGTATGATCTTAGCAATTGATAGCTAGAAAAACAACAGAAAGTACATAAATATATGGAGATTGAGTAACAACTCTTAAATGTAGAATGGATCAAAGACAAAATGGGAAAGAAATTCTTGGAAACAAATGAGAATGTTGAAACAACGTATCAAAATCTCTGTGGCAGTATGAAAGCATTGTTAAGAGGTAAATTTATAACACTGAGTGCCTTCATCAAAAATCAGGAGAAATCCCAAATAAATAAACTTATGCTCCAACTCAAAACCCTACAATAAGAGAAACAATCCAATCCCAAATCCAATACAAGGCAGGAAATAACCAAGATCAGAGCTGAAATCAATGAAATTGAGAACAACAACAACAACAAAAAAAAAAAAAAAAAAAAAAAAAAAAAAAAAAAAAAAAAAAAAAAAAAAAAAAAAAAAAAAAAAAAAAAAAAAAAAAAAAAAAAAAAAAAAAAAACAAGAAAAAGAATCAACAAAACAAAGAAATGGCTATTTGAAAAAGCAAAATTGACAGACCCCTAGCCAACCTCACCAAAAGAATGAAGTGAAGCAAATCAACAAATAAAACAAAAAAGGATACGTCACCACTGACTCAACCGAAATCCAGAGGATTATCAGAACCTATTTTGAAAAACTACACTCTTCCAAGTCTGATAATCTGAAAAACATGAATACCTAGCCACATATGACATTCCCAAATTAACACAGGAGGACACTGAAAACCTAAACAAATCTCAGGTAGTGAAATTAAAACAGCAAAGACTTCTCAGGAAAAAAAAAAAAAAATAGCCCACAACCTGATGGATTCTCAGTCGAGTTCTACCAGACCTTTACAGTAGAATTAACACTTCTCTGATATGTGCAAGCTAGAGTAAAACCTAAAATAGGATGAAAGTTAGCTTAGGTTAACTAATAAACCCACCAAAGTTGAAATTTCACATAACCTGGGAGAACCATAACTATGAAGGTGGAGGGAGAGAAAATAGGGAAGGAAAAGGGAAATTACCAATACAGATGGGAACACTAGACTCCCGTGAGAAGCCAAACTATACACAGGCAGGCAGAGAAACTCAGAAATGTCAAAAAATAATATGCATGTATATGCTCACTTCTATCTGTAACATGAGGGTGCTACAGAGCAGATGTGAGACTGGGCAATGGACAAAGTGGGGGAGACCTGGACTGGGATCGGCCTTCACTTATTTTGTTAATATCCATGCATGCATGAATACACAACAACTATTCCCTCCAATACGTAGGACTACGTCAAACAAATTAAAAAAAAATCCGGAGAACCATTAAAGGCTATTTTGAAAACTTACATATTCCACGAAGTCGAAAAACCTAGAAAACCTAACCAAACAGACCAATAACTGGCAAAGACACAGAAGTGGTAATAAAAAGCCTTCCAACAACAACACGAAAAGCCAGGACTAGATGAATTTTCAGCTGAATTTTATCAGACCCTTAAAGAAGATGCTCCTTATATTATTATTTCCTGAAAGGAATAGAACACTTCCAAACTCATTCTATGAAGCCAGTATCACACTCATACCAACACCAAATAAGAACGTGACAGGGAAAGAAAACTACAGACCAACATCCATGACGAACTCAGGTACAAAAGTTCTTAACAAATTTTAGCAAATCATATTCCACAACATGTTAAGAAGATTATACGTCATCACCAAGTTGATTTTATTCCAGGGCTGCAAAGATGGTTTAACATACACATGACTATAATTCACCACACAGACAGAATCAAGGGCAAAAATCACACAGTCATCTCAACAGAGCTAAAGAAACTCTTCAACAAAATTCAGCATTATTTATGATAAGAACTCTGAAGAAAGTAGGGAAAGAAGGAACTTCCCTCAATATCATAAAGGCTATAAACAACAAACTCAAAGCTAACATCACAGTGCATGAGGAAAAGGCTAAAGCATTTCCTTTAAAACCCAGAACAAGACAAGGAGCACTCCTATTCAACATAGCACTAGGAATTCTAGCCAGAGCAATTATGTAAGAGAAGGAAATAAAAGGGATTTTTAAAAAATAGGAAAGAAGAAGTAAAATTATCACTGTTTGCAGGTAATATGATCTTATACTTAGAAGATCCAAAGAGCTACACCAGAAGACTGCTAGAGCTAGAAAAAACAAACTCAGCCAAGTAGCAGGATACAAAAATCAACGACTTTCCTGATGCCAGTAATGAATATTCCCGGAAAGCAATCAGGAAAGCAATCCAATTCACAGCCGCCTCTAAAACAAAAACAAACAAACAAAAAGCTAGGAATCCATCCACCATAGAAGTGAAAATCTCTACAATGAAAACTACAGAGTATTGAAAAAAATAAAAAAAAACTGAAGACAATGCAAGAACATGCAAAGACTGCACATGTTCACAAACAGGCAGAATTAATATTGTTAAAATGGCCTACTACTAAAAGCAATCTACAGATTTAAGAGAATCCCCATCAAAAAACCCATGACATTCTTCAAAGAACTAGGAAAAAGAAGTCCTAAAATCCATTTGAAAGAATAAAAGACCTTGAATGACCAAAACAATATTAAGCCAAAAAAACAATGCTGGAGGCATCATGATACCCAACTCCAAACTATACTGCAGAGCTACAGTAACAAAAACTGCATGGTGCTGGCATAAAAACAAACATATAGACCAACACTTCAGAAGACAAAGACAAACCCACCCAGATACAGTCCTTGCCAAAGGTGCCAAAAACATGCATTGGAGAAAGGATAGCTTTTTTTTTTTTTAACAAACTGTGTTGTGGAAAACTGGTTATCCATATGTAGAAGAATGAAACTGGATTTTATCTTTCATGCTACACAAAAGTCAATTCAAAATGGATCAAAGACCTAGGAATTAAACCAGAAACTCTGAAACTTCTAGAAGAAAACATAAGGTCAACATTCCAACATATAGGCACAGTCAGTGACTTTCTCAATAGGATCCCTAACACTCAGAAAATAATGCCAAGAAGTGATAAATGGGATGGCATTAAACTGGCATGGCCAAGGAAACAAGAACGTGAAGAGAACCTACTGGATAGGAGAAAATCTCTGCTTGCTACTCTTCTGACAGAGGTTAATATCCAAAACATATAAACAACTCCAAAAACTTAACACCAAAAAAAAAAAAAAAAATTAATGGGCAAATTAAGGAAGGATGGCAGGAAGGAAGGAAGCCGAACACAAGCAAAAATGTGGTGGTTAGGGAAGACCTCTCTGAAGAAGTCAATTTAAGACAGGTGAAATCTAAGTACCAGGAAGGCAGCAAACAGTCAGGGTAGACAGCCAACGCCAGAGCCCTCAGCCCAGAGGCAGGTGCAAGCTTGGCTTTCTTCAGGAGGACGTATATCAGAGACAAGGGACAGAGAATGAAGTCAGAAGCACCATGATCAAGCAAGGCCTTGTGGCCATAATAAGGGTTCAAGAGACCAGTAAAGGGCTATAAAGTCAGAGGGTTTCTGAGGGGTTCTGTGGATACCTGAAAAACATTTACTATGGCCACTGCGCAGGCTAAAGGAAAGTGAGAAGAGAAGCCAGTGACCAAGGTGAGCAGTGCACCAACCCAAACAAGGAGGTGGCATCTTGGGCCAGGGCTGCCACCATCTCACAGAAAGGGTAAGTGAATGGACTACATTACACACATGTGTACATATTTTATATTCCTACACTTATAGTTATATATGCTAATGGAATATGGCTACTTTTAAATGAGAAAACTTTTATTTGAATGGAATATGGCTACTTTTAAATGAGAAAACTTTTATTTGCATGAAATATGCAAATTTGTACTTTTCATTTAATTATAATGCAATAAAATGCAATAAAGTAAAAAACTATGCTTAGGATAATCTTTAATTATTCAGAAGATACTTTGGAATATTTTAATGCATTAAAGATCATATCATTAATATCAACTGCCCTTGCAGTTCAGCAAAATAAGGACTTCCAAATCAATGAAAGCCGTACAAATGGTATTTCACTGAAACGGCTTGTTTCAGAAAACCGTGCAACGAAAAATTACTTGCCACAAAAAAAAAAAAATCCTGACATTCTTACGTTCTGGATTTCAGAAGAAAATAATTTGTCTTGCATGTTCAATGCAGTGGTGATCATATTCTGCATACAAGTTTTGGGAAAAATATGCATACAAATTAAATTTAATGCTAAATCAGCATATAGAAATTAAAGAATTATGGAATCTTAATTATTATGTCATGAGGAAAGGGTAGAAATCTAAGTTTTTAGGAAGAAAGAAAGGAATAAAGTGGCTGAAGGCATTTTTTCAGCTGAAGTTTAATGTTTGAACTAGTTGTAAGTCATTAAATGCTCTGCCTAAATGGAACTTTACAATTCAAACTATTCAAATTTTAGTACTAAAATTAGCCAAGCATAAAATTATAGATCCTTTTTATATTTGGTAAGCTATATAAGAGTGACAAATCACATAATTTGATCAGTATTTTCTCCATGCACTTCAGTTTATTGGCATTTTAAGACAATTTGTTCCAATACACAAAAATAAAAACTTATAAGGCCAATAAGGCACCACCAGTCTCCTCACTCTCAGTTCAGGCTGCTACTACAAAGTTCCACTGACTGCAAGGTCATGCACAACCATAAGGATCCCACGCATGGTCTTGGGGTTGCAGATGGCTAGCTTCTTGTTTTCTCACATGGTGGAAAAAGGGTGAGGGAGCTCTCTGGGGTCACTGATCCCACTCATGAGGACTCCATTCTCATCACCCAGGTTACCTCCCAAGGCCCCAAGTTCTATCATCACTGAGGTTGGGATTTCAACAGATTTTGGGTGCACACAAACAGTCCATCATTCACATCCCCGTTCCCAGCATGAAAACAAACAACAGGAAAACATACCAATAAGTTAACTGGACAAAGCTCAGAAAATCTAAATCACAATTCCATCTTGGACCTATTTTGAACCTAAATCTGAGTTTTAATCTAGCTTAGCCCTTAACCAAGAACTGGAACAAACCTCACAAACCTTGGAGCCCCTTCCTTCCCAGGCAAAGAGCAATCTCAATCACAGGGCTCCATGTGAGCACACTTCCTCCCCTCCTGGAAGCAGCAGTCTGGGAGCCTTAGTGCCCCTGAACAGGCAAACACTGGAACCCCAGCCCCACTGTTCTCCTGTGTCCCTGCTGCAGTAGGCAAATTGCTTCCATCACCCTGGAGGTGGTCTTGGTGAGGGCTGTGCCCAAGGGAGCTGGCCTGGCAGTGGGTGGGTAGGTACAGCTTCTGTCCGCCCTCTACATCCCCAGGTTGCACATCTGTAGCTCCAACCAGCCATGCATAAGACATGTTCAAAAAAGCTGATGCATCTGTACTGAACATGCACACTTTTTTCTTTTCATTATTCCCTGAAAATATAGTGCAACAACTGTTACACTGCATCACATCACATTAGTGCTATAAGTAGTCTAGAGGTGACTACGGATACAGGAGGTGTAGGTGATACCTACACATCCCGCCTGCTTATGTAAGAGGTCTGAGCCTCTGTGGATGTGGTATCCACAGTGATCCTGGAATCAATCTCCTACAGACACAGAGGGACAAATGTACATCAAACCACTGTGCTGATGATTATCAGATAACTGAAAAAGTATCCCCAAATTTTAAAGTGTTAGCCCCAACACATATTAAAATCTACATACATGCAAATATATACGTATTTGTTTATTTTTAATCCCATTGCTCACTATAGAAGCCTAGCAGTTATCACTTATTGAACTTCTTGGGGTTAAACACTTACTAGATATTTACGTATGAGATAAATACACATAATCCCATTTAAACCTCACCACAGCCCTATATAATTTTATATCCCAGCTTTATAACTAAGAGACCACGGAGAAGATTATACAGCTAGGGGGTGATAAAATGAAGAATTAATTCAAGAGCTGATTCCAAATCCTATGTTCTTATTCTTTGGTGCCTTTTATACACCCTTTCAAAAGGTCAGAAAAATCTGTGTCCCCCAAAGACACTTGTGTTAAAAGCTTGGTTCACAGTGCAACATGCCCAGAGGTGGGGATGCTGGGAGGTGACTGGACCATGACAGCTCTGACATCATCAATGGACTATGCATTGATAAGAGTCATACTCTGATGACACTGCTGAGCTATGGTACAAACTGCAGGACTGGGAACTCCATGGAGAAAGTGTGATACTGGGGGCATGCCAGGAAGGATGTATCTTGTTCCAGACCCTTCCCTGCTCATTCTGGTGCACAAGCTCTCTCACGCTCTGGGGCTCTCCCTGCTTCTCAGACAATATGGGGTGAGCAATTTTGCTCTGCCAAACCCATCTGCCATGATATCCTGCCTCACTGAAGCCCGGCAGCAATGGAGCCAGCAGGTCACAGACTGCATTCTCCAACTGTGAGCCAAAATAAATCCTGCCATTTTAGTTGTGCACATCAGGCATTTTGTCACTGTTAGGAAATGCTAACTAATACAATGGGCAAAGTGAGCTCCTGGTCTTGTGTTTTCACTCTGAAGTATTAAGTGTAGAGTCTAAGACACATATTACATAATTAACTGTTTCATGATCCTGGAAGCCTTTCATGCTTAAGCTACCAAGCTGGCTATATAATTACACCTTGAATGGGTCAGTCATGCGGAGACATTTTTCCCCCACAGACAACCCAGGCTTATAAACAAAAGACTAATTTTCAGGATTCAGATCTAATGTGTATGTAAATGAACAAGAAAGTAAAGATGTGACTCATGTCGATCAATACCACAAGCTTAAATAAACTAATCTTTTTAAAGTGCAAAAGATTCTCAGGCATACTTTTAAAACAGAGTCTTAAGATTCATTAACTCCTTAGTCTTAGTTCATCTGTACCATCTTTTGGGACAGCTCAGCCGTCTCTCAAAGGCACTATATGAAATAACTGATAAATCAGAGAAGTAAGCATATTTAAAAAAAAAATTAATAGAAGGCAATGAGTTATATACTCAGCAAGTGGTACACACAGGAAGTGGTGAGTGACCGCAGAATGCCAAAGCTGCAGGGCTCTCTGGGACCAACCCACCCAAAAGGTTGGGGCATTTCATGAAACAGGCAAGACTAAATGGAGTCACCTTTTCTCCCAGGAAGTGTAAGAGAGGGAGAAGTCACATCCTGTGGCTGGGAATGCAGGAGAAAGCCATCAGACGTCTTCTGTGGTGCCTGGCCTGGGGAGTATACCCAGGCCATGACGGAACCACCCTTTGCTAGAGGGACAAGGCCAGCGATCACACCCACCTCACTTAGTGCACCTGCACACCTGCTCCCTGCACCTATGCACAAACACACAGCAGAGTTTGGGTAGCAGGGAGGAAAGTCACTGAAGCAGACTCAGGGACAAACACTTCAAGTACAGTAATGGGGGACTGGCTCAGCAGTTGCGGTGCTTGCCTGGCATGTGCGAGGATGTGAGTTCTAACCCCAGCACCACGTACACAGCAAAGTGTTGGAGCAACAGGAGTCACATGAAAAAACTTAAAAAAGACTGTTTCTTTCTCTGTCCCTCTCTCTTAAAAAAAAAAAAAAAAAATATCCCAGTAATGCGGGCCTAACTGGTACACATGATAGCCACTCAAGCAATGTGAGTTCAGTTTATATAGTACTATCCTGTTCATTTATTTTGATTAATAAATTATAAAACAATTCAATTCAGATAAACATCTTACCGCCAAAGTGTACTTTCACTAGTCACCAAGTTACCAACGAGACCACCAAATGAAGTTCCAGGTCTTGACTATGACCCTACTGTCCGTTCAGCGAGCTCCAATCACCTCTGAGGAGCAGACCCACATCAACAAAGTTCACTCGGACTCAGACTTCCACCTGGGCACGCAGGATGCCCACCCACTCGGGAGCGTTCACACCCGCATGAGAGGAGCAGGCATCGGGGTGCACGTGAGGAAGAGCAAGGCTGCACACCTGAATGAGGAGAAACCAGTCCCACTCAAGGCCTACGTGGAAAGTCATGTCATTCAGCAAGTGTTCTGTGACCGTTCCCTGCCCCAACGACCCTCCCACCTCTGACTCCCAACACCACCTGGTCCTTTTCTAGACCTGGCTCTGCCCCTGACCAGCGATTTGGGTTGGCAGGTCAAGCTCACCTTCCAGCCTGCAAGCCTCACCATTCCCCACCAAAGGTGCAACACAACGTGACTGATTCAATGTCACAAGCACTGAACCAGCTACTGTTATATGGAAAAGTATGTTGCGAAATTCTCCACTGCCCAGCCTTGGAGCGGTCTGAACCTCAGCCAGTACTTTTATTTCATTTTTCATGTGGCTTCTGTTCCTCCGACCCTTCATTGTGTACATGGTGCTGGGGTTCAAACCCGTGTCCCCGCACACGTGAGGCAAGCACCGAAACTGTTAAGGCACCACTCCAGCCCACCTCAGCCAGTACTTTTGTAGCACAGACCTGACTCACGAAAAACCAACTGGAGCAAAGACACGCAGTTCAACAAATTGCTGCATGAGAATGCTTAACATAAGACCAACGATGATGTTATGTTCATCAAACGCTGGCGCCTTTAAACCTACAATTTTAAGGGTCAGTTTTTTATTGCCGTTCATTACACTCCAGAGTATGATTTGTATTAAATGCTCCCTTCGGGTGCTCCCAAGGTAACCTGTATTTTCCCTGCCCTAACAACCACTCTGTTGTGAGTGCTGGCTCGATTCTGCTTCCTCCACTAGGCTGTCGGCTGCAGGAGGGAAGAGGCTGAAAGGCAGATAATGGTTATTATTTTGACATCTATTCCATTCCTTCCCAATCCTAGCACAGAACCTCCATTCCCTTGTCTCAGTCCGCCTGCCTGAAAAGGGACAACTCCAGACATCCACCAGGCCCCGGGCCAGGCCTGGCCAACTGGAGCACGTGGCCACCCTGCTCAGGCACGCACAGCACACTGGTCAGGCCTGGTTGAATGAAGCATGTGGCTTACCTCACATAATAAAGGCCAAGCTTTTCTTTCAATCCTTCTCCCATCCTGCCCCCTCCATCTGCTGTTGTTGTTTACTGTTTGTTTTCTTACTGGAGGCCGCCTGTCTGAGAGCAAGGCCAATATGGAAGCAGAGATGGAGAGACACCAGGTCCTAACGGCTCGAACCTGATATCCTCTGGGAGTTTCAGGCCTATGATCCAATATATTCCTTTTCTCAGTTGCTCATGCCACCTGGAGTAGCTTTTCTGTGCTTGCAACGAAACATGTTATGATTAGTAAAATCTGTTTATCTGTTCATCCCTATATCCACACCACATGGCATGGATGTAACACACAGAAGATGAATGTTGTTTCAAATGAATCAAATGAAAACTTAGGTCAAAATATTTTACATACGTTTTTATTTTTTAAAATAGTAAAACAATCACCATAGCTTTTAACTAGTAACAAATATGAAAAGATGACTTTCCAGGCACAAATCTATTCTAGGGAAGCCTTTCATTTAAGTAGTTATTATAAATCTAAGCAACTTAAAGCAACTTCAGAGTAAACCAAAGTCTTGATGTTTCATTCCAAATTAAGCTAAGTATATGTGCCCACCAACTGTCACGTGGAAACAGGAGTTGTTCCATCCTTTTGATCATTATAAAGAGACAAAGGCTACCTCAAGAAAACATCTGTCTCTGGGTCACATCTTTGAGAATTTAAATGGATCCTTTTTCTACATTAAAAAATAATAATAAGGTAACAACTTAACAACAAAGCCAGGAATTCCTAATAAATGTTCCACCAGCTGAGAATGGATTTTGTGTTAATAATTAGATATCCCATTCTTCAGACATGAGCAAAATCCCATCGCATGGGTCAGAGCCAAACATAAGCTGGAGGAGGGGTACACAACTGCAGTTCGTGGGTTGAGTACAAACTCACTACGATATTTCCAGTTGGTTGTCAAGTAGCGAGGATGGATCCAAGAGGACCAAGTCACACTTTCACTCGATCTTTTCTGTACCCAACAATGAATTTTCACGACCTCTGGTAACAGCTTATGGAAGGGTACAATTTAGGGCCAGGAAAGAAAGCTAGGTGACTATATAGGGTAATTAATCTGAAGTTGTAGGGACTACTTCAATGTCACTAAAGGCCAGAACTGATTTTCCTTCTACAAGTAAGCAACTCCAAGAAGAAATACACTATTAATCTCATATTAAGATACCAAGTTCCTGCTCCAGTGGAGCTTACAGTCGAGTATACACTCAATACCAACCAATCGGTCTGACGGATACTCTTAAAGTGTATTCTAGCTGGGCACCGTGGCGCACAACTGTAATCCCAGTGTCTTGGGAGGCTGAGAAAGAAGGATCACAAATCCAAACCAACATCAGCACTTTAGCAAGACTCTGTCTCAAAAACTAAAATGGGCTGGGAATGGAATGTGACTCAGTGGTTAAGTGCCCCTGGGTTCAATCCCAAAAAGAAAAAAAACCACTAAGAGCATTCAAAAAGAAATTTAAAGAAGGAAATGAACATTTAACATTTTATAAAAAGACTTAAAAGGCCTAAGCAGGGCTGAAACAGTGGCTCAGCGGTTGCGGCGCTTGCCTGGCATGCATGAGGACCCAGGTCTGAAGCCCAGCACCATATACACAACGAAGTGTCAGAGCAATGAAAGCCAAATGAAAAACTAAATAAAACTGATTCACTCACTCTCACTGTCCCTCTCTCGTTTAAATTAAAAAAAAAAAAGTCTAAGCAGTTAAGCAGTTCAGGAGCTACAATAAATATACAAAAGTAGGAAATAAAAGTAGGAGAATTTAGAATCTTAAAGCTAGAAAAGTTCTTGAAGACCACCTCATTTTTATTCATTTACTTATATGTTGATTGATTTTGGTACTAAGGGTTGAACCCAGGGGCACTTAACCATTTAGCCACATTTTTTTATTTTTTATTTTGAAACAGGATCTCACCAAGTTACTCGGCGTCACACTTAGTTGCTGAAGATTATAGGCATGCACCACCACACCCAGCAAGACCACCTCATTTTTATGATTAAGAAGAGTAAAGGTTAGAAAGTAGCTGACTGAAGGTCACTGATCTAGTACCTCTGGACGCTGGGACACAACCCAGGTCTCCTACTGGTTTCCCTGCTCCTGCACAATGGGTCTCAAAAGATAATGGCTCAGCATCAATGCACTGCCCCTGACACCAGTCTTTGCATTGTATATTTTTTTTAAGAAGCAAGTGAATGGGGCTACAGCAGAGGCTTAGCAGTTACAGTGCTTGCCTGGCATGTACAAGGATGCAGGTTCAAACCCCAGCACCACGTACACAACGAAGTGTCAGAGGAATGAAAGTCACATGAAAAACTAAATAAAACAGATTCTCTCTCATTCGTTCCCCTTTTTAATAATAAAAAAAAAAAGCAAGTGAATTACTACAATATTATTTTCATTTTCAGTTGCAGAAAACAGAACCTGTTTTCTCCCAGCCTCTGGATACAGGTTTAGTTAATTTATAGAAGAGGCCTTTCACACAAATCTCCGACCACAGAAAGGTATTTGAGGACCTATTTCTCATCTGTGCACCTGTGTCACACATACATGTATTTACGATTTCCTCAATCTGAGTCAGGAAAAAAAGGCTAAGAAATGTTGTAGCCTATAACATCTCATTTCAAATAAGAGAACAGACAGAGCTCTAAGACACTGACGAGACTTGGACTAGATTCTGAGCAAAGCACTTAATGAAATCAAGGGGGAAAAAATCTTAAATTGACCCACTTACCAGACAAGAATCTCAAAAAGCGTAGATTTAGTCTTAAACTCAAAATGGATCAAAAAATCAAGGGGTTAAAAAAAACCCAAAAACTTATATTACCCAATTCTATCACTAACTAAAATTCTAGCTTTACCTGAATGGTGGCCTCTCTGTTCTTTAGTTTATCTATTTCTAGAAGGTGCTTTAAAACAGATTGCCTGGCACATCCAAGAGTGCTTAATTAGCATTTCTCTTGCTGTACGAAGTCTGGATGGAGGATTCCATAATGAGTGCCAGGTACATGCTGCTTTTCTTACCAGCAGCATTCTTTCAGGAATCTTCTCCTGAGCTTGAAGGAAATACAATGAATTCCTCTTTAACCTACAAGTAGGATTTAAAATCCAGCTGCAATAAAAGATTGGTATTTGTGTATGGTAGGGTAGTACTGGGATTCAAACCCAGGAAATGCTAAGGAAACACTCTACTGATGAAGTACATCCCCAGTCCTTTACTTAAAAAAAAAAAAAAAAAAGTTGCAAAGTTGCCCAACTGATCCTCTTGCTTTAGCTCCCAAGTAGGTGCGATTACATGTGTGCCACCACACCCACCAGTGACAAATTTGACCACATAAAAATTTTTTAAATTTAAAACCTTTTACATGGCAAAAGATGCAACAAGATAAAAATTAAACAACTAAGAGAAAATATTTGTAGTATATGTCAAAGATAAAGGACTACTGTCCCCGAAATACAAAGAACTTGTAATATGTGAAGAAGGTAGAGCATGTGCTTAACAGGTATGAGTCCCTGAGTTTGATCCCCAGAACCAAAATTAAATTTAATTAATTAATAAAAATTGAAGAAGGTAAAGTGACCAAAATCCCTACATAAAAATGTATAAAAAAAGCTGGGCGCAGTGACATATGCCTGTAATCCCAGCCACTCAGGTGGCTGAGGCAGGAGGATCACCAATTCAAAGCCAGCCTCAGCAACTTAGTGAGGCCCTGAGTAACTTAGCAAGACCCTGTCTCAAAATAAAAAAATTAAAATACAAAAGGACTGGGGATGTAGCTCAGCATAAGCGCTGCTGATTTCAATCCCTGGTGCAAAAAAAAAAAAAAAAAAAAAAAAAAAAAAAAAAAAAAAAAAAAAAAAAAAAAAAAAAAAAAAAAAAAGATTAAAGAAGTGACAACTTGTAAGATAGAAAAAAAATGGCTCTTAAATGTTTCAAAAGATGTTCAACTTTACCCATAATCAGAGACATCCAAATTAAAACCACACTGAGGTGCCACTTCTACTAGAGTAGCAAAAATTTTAAAGCTTGATGATACACTTAGTTGAAGTGGTGGGAGGAAAATGTATTCTCACACGTTGCTAGTGGAAATGCAAAGTGTTCATCATTATGGAAGGAGTTTGGCAATATCTAACTAAACTACGTATTTCTTCACATTTCGGTGCACCGATCTCACTTCACAGCATTTGCCCTGAAGATACACCTCCAACATACACACAGGTTACTCACTGCGTGTTATCTGAAACTGAAATACAGGAAATTCCCCAAGCTTTCCAACTTGGGATACTGGCTGAATAAAGTATGATACCTACACTCAATGGAACACCAAGAACTACAAACAAGAATAAGCCAGGTTTACGTGAATTGAAACGCAGTGATTTCCAGATGTCAAGTGGAGAAAGCAAGGCACAAAACAGCACATAAGAGTAAGCTCTATTTTGCCAAAGAAAGAAAAGTAAGAAAAATACATATGCACACATTTTTGGGCCTAGTTTTGCTAAATGTAACAAAGATAAATCAGAAAATAATGAAGTTAGCATCTACAAGGTAGGTAGACGAAGTGGAAGGAACGCGGGAGGGTGTGATCACTTCTGAGTTGACCTTTTTATGTAGTTCTGACTTCTGAATGCATGTTAATGTCCTATACACATATTGAAAATATATAGGGATGATAAGAAAGGAGAAGAGGAAATGTTGCAACTGAGATAAAGCAAGGTACATTCCAAGCATTTATAAATGTCACTGTCTATCCTATAGCCATATCTATATATAATGTTCTTCATAGGTGTAAGAATTATGTCACTGTATTTGGGGTGTTTTTTTTTAGGAACAATATAGGACCCAGAAGAAAGGCAAGGGATCAGGGAACAGGAGGAGGGAGGTAGAGGGATGTGGCAGGGGGATATTGAACAAATTGTATTGCTGAATTGTGTGCATCTAGGAATATGCAACAACTAATCCCACCATTATGTAAAACTATAATGCACTAATAAAATAAATAAAAATGTAAAAAAAGAAAAAATATATATAACAAAGAATGGAAAGAAATATCCAAAACTAAAAGCAAACTGAAACGAACCCAACTGTATTTCAAATTAATTACTTAACCACACTGTTTTAGTCCATTTGTGCTACTATAACAAATACCTGATATTGGATAATTTATGAAGAACAAAAAATTATTTTTGCACAGTTCTGGAGGCTAGGGAATCCAAGATCAAGGTGCCCGCAGGGTAGGCATATGGAAAAAGCCTGTTCCTCATACATGGCACCTTCTAATTATCCTCATGAAGTAGAAGAGAGGGACAGCCCCACTTCCTCAAGCTCTTTTCCAAGGGTTACGCCCTCATGACTTCATCACCTTTTAATATACCACACCGGCAACCAAGTTCGAACAAACAGATTTGGAGAGAGATGCTCAGACCACAGCACACACTCAAAGGGAAGTAGAGGGAAAATAATCCAAGAATTATTGAACATCTGTACTTGACTACATAACACAGTCTAGGAAACAGGCGAAGGAAGGGGAAGAACTGCAAATTCTGAACTCTTTCGTCAATAGTCTTGGACTGCCATAGCAAAATCCCACAGGCTAGGTAGCTGAAACAACTGATTTTTATTTCTCCCAGTTCTGAAAGCTGGGAAGTCCAAGATCAAGGTGCCAGTAAGGAGGGTTTCCTTCTGATGCCTACCTGTTTTCTGTGTGTATACACGGCTGTCCCCTCTGTGTCCTCACATGGCCTCTTCTTTGTGCAAGTTTTCTGGTATCTCTTCTTAAAGGGGCACTAACCTTATCAGGAAGGTCTCATGCTTATTATCCAATCCTAATAACTTCCCCAAGGCCCCACCTCCAAATACTGTCACATTGAGGATTAGGGTAACATGAATTTGGGGAGGACACAAATATTCAGTCCATAACATCTTTTTCACAGGCTTGGTTTTCACATTAGTACGGGCAAAGCAATTTTGAAATTATTTTAGATGAATTATGGAATTGATAAAACTATAGAAGGAGGAAATACAAATATAAATTGCAGAAAGCTGGTATGGCTTGGGGTTGGAAATGTTAGTATAAATTCATAATTTTTAAGATACAAATATATTCATTTATTTATATAGCTGTCCCTCAGTATCCATAAGAAATTGGTTACATGGCCACAAGAATACCAGAATCCATGAATGCTCAAGCCCCTTATAATCTTTGCACATCCTCACACATGCTTTAAATCATCTGAAGATTACTTAGAATACCAATTACAATGAAAATGCTTTGTAAATGGTTGCTATGGTACTGTTTAGGGAAAATGACAAGGAAAAAGGTCTGTACACTTTCTATACATAAACGAATTTTCCCTGAAATTTTCTATCCATGGTTGGTTGAACCCTTGGTTACATAATCTGCAGAAATGAAGTGCTGTGTACACGTGCGTGTCTACATACATGTGTATGTCAGTTTATTGCCTCGTATCACAAACATATTCTCCAAAATACACTCTATAATAATTATCCATGGAATTCTTCAAGAATTTCCCCTTTAAAGTGAACACAATGCTACGCTTTCTCAGTAGAGGGCGCTAGAGGGACGCTGTAGGAGAAGGGAGATTTACTCCAATTTCCAGGGCTCTTTGGGGTAGGGGATGCCGTGTGGATATGAGAACAGTAAACCCTGCCCATCCACCAGCCCAGAACACAGTCCTTCTTGTGAATCTGAAGCCTGTGCTTAGTGGCAACATTTCCGTGGCCCCCTTGTCAGGCAAGTCAGAGCCCTGCCACTTGCCCATACTACCAGCTGCCTATGACCTGGAGGGTCACACAGCAATTGATCTAACACTCCCTTCTCCCTTGCATGGTCCATGTGTTTTGAAGGTCTTCTGTCCCTACTCTGTGTATACACCATGCCACCACTTGGTGGCTGTCTGCTTCCCTGCCTACCCTACAGAGGGTTATTCATTAACTGCCCGGAAACTCCAGAGCAGCTGCAGTGTGGCTAAGCTGATCAACTTCTATGCTAGTTGATGGGCTTACCCACACTTCCTCCAATAAGATCTGAGCCCTTCCAAGCTTGCCCTTCCCTGCAAGGACCCTCTCAGTCACATGCAGGGTCCTTTCTAGAGAGTCCCTACATCTTAGTTATTAATTCTTTATATTGAACTTTCCCTGTCTGACCTACTGTGTGAACCAACTCCTAACTGGTTTCAGGGTGCTGCCACACATAAATACGTATATTTGCATGTCCATACACGTCTCCTGAAAGAGTCTCCAAGCAGACACCCCGGTAGCAATAATCACACCTACATCTTAGTTTCTAATAACATTCCAACTAAAGACAGCAACATTTCTCGGAGAAATGACTGTTTCTAGACCTGCAGCAGCGTGAATACAAATTGAGGTTGGTACATCATGTTATTCCAGAAAGTAATGAGACACGCCCCAATGACCAGTGTACACCGAAAGGACACATGAGCCAGCTTGAAGGCGCTTCTACTGGTCAAATCCCAGACAACTGGAGCAACTTGTAATTCAAATGGAGTTGATAACTGAAGAAAAAAATGAAATCTATTAGTTCATTAATGATTAGATGGAGGGAATGGGGCTCTTGCTTACGTAATGTCAGCTGTAAACATTCTGGGGAAGGAGTACTGGAAAAGGAAAAATGACACTTTTTTTTCATGCCAAGGATCAAACCCAGGGCCTTGTGCATACTAGGCAAGTGCTCTACCATTTAGCAATACTCCCAGCTGCAAAAAGCCCCACTGTGCAACCATCATAGAAAAACAAAATTGTTTCAAGAACTGATCATCAATAGAACATAAATTTGGGGAAATTTTCTGATAAGAAATAAAATATTCACATAGTTTTAGGTTTTCTCCCCCTACAGACTGCTTAGCAAATGTAAGGGAAAAAGTAGTAACTGTATAGTACACAAAATGGAACACACTCTGGCCAGGTAATCAAAACTACAGCATAATGAGGGGCACATGGCTATGCTGTGTGCCTCTACACGTGATGCCCTGAGGACACAAAATCATTTCCGTAGTATTTTGACTGAGAATGACTAATTCAATGTCAGTAACAAAGAAAATTAGACAAACCCAAACAGCAGGACATTCTGTCAGAAAGGGGGAAGGGTGGGCCTCTTAAATGTCAATATCCTTAAAGACAAAAAGGAAACACCGAACAACTGTTCCCAATTAAAAGGGTCTAAAGATACCTAAACACACGATCCTAAACTGGATTCTGCATAAGGAATATTTTTTAAAACTATCGAAAATATTATTTGGTTAACTGACAAAGTGGAATGTGGACAGTTCTCAGGTGTTGAATCAATGATAAATCCCTGAAGCTGATTACTGTACTACCAGGGTTATGTGAAAGAGACTGCTATTGTTATTCTTAGGAATACACACTGAAGTATTTCAGAGTGAAAGTGCATACTCTCCAAAGATCCATGAGGGGAGTGTATGCATATATACAACACTTCAGATATGTGTCCCCCAAAAGCTCATGTGTGAGGCAACGCAAGGAGGCTGAGGGGTGATCATCAGTCTGGGGTGGTAACTGTCGGCTGGTGAAGTGAGGCTGGAGGAGGTGGGGCCCTGGGGGTGTGCCTTTGGGGTACAAATTTTGTCCTGGATGAGGTGAGCTTTCTCTACTTCCTGGTGTGCTGTCCTGAGCTGCTTCCCTTTACCACACCCTTCTGCCACGATGCTCAGCCTCACCTCAAGCCCCAAGGAATGGAGACTGCTAAGGACTGAGACCTCCGAAAACATGAGCCCCCAAATAAACTTTTCCTCCTCTGAAATTGTTCTTATCAGGTCTTTTAGTCACAGTAGCAAAAAAGCTATCTAAAACTATACAGATATCTGCATATATATATGCATTTGTTCATATTCAGAGGAACAGGGAGGGAGTTAGTCATGAGAATGAAAGAACAAATGAGGCAAGATGTCAACAACAGGTGAATTTGAATAAGAGAAACAGTTCTTTGTTCCAGCTTTTATGAAAGATTAATTTCCAAATAAAAAATGTTCTAAATCCTTTTATCCACGGCTCTAAGATAAGCATTAGTGATCTCTCTGTAAGCATCACGTTTTGTCACAGCCTTTCTCAAAAAAGAAAAACTGCACAGCCCAGCGTGGCATCAAGTAGCCGCATGTGCAACCGAGCACTTATGCGTGGCTACCCCAGGCGAAACGTGCTAGATTTCAGACTTAGCATGGGAAAAAACAAAACAAAAATCTCATTAGATTTTTATGCTGATTACAGGTGGAAATAATAATAAGATATATAGGGTTATATATCATTAAAATTAATTTCACCAGCTTTTTTTTAATCAACTTTATTTTTCCATCTGGCCTTTGTCTCCCCAACATTTAGTTGTATATATGGTGTTGGGGTTCAAACCCAAGTCCGTGCACATGCCAGGCAAGCACTCTAACCACTGAGCCACCACTCCAGCCCATATTTTTAAAAGTAACTCCTATTTAAAATGTAACATTGCATATGTGGCTAGCATTATATTTTAAGTCAGCACTGTGCAAAAGAAATAGAACAATTTTTTAAGAGGTACTGATTTTTTTGTTTTGTTTTGCATTGCTTTATTTTGGGTACCACAGATTGAACCCTGAAGCACTTAACCACTGAGGCACATTCCCAGACATTTTTTCATTTTGAGACAGTCTCACTAAGTTGTTAAGGTTGGCTTGGCATTTGCGATCCTCCTGCCTCGGCCTCCCCAGCCACTGGGATTACAGGCATGTGCCACCATGCCTAGCAAGAGGCACTGATTTCTAAAATGAGAAGTTCAATAGTAGGGGAAAATGTGAGTTGTTCACATTAAAGATTCTGACTCCCCAAAGGTCATTTCAAACTTGGAAATAGACAATGTGGGGTTTTTTTTAAAGCATAATTAAGGGAAAATAAAAATTTAAGGTTAGCAGACAAGAGAGAGCTCTTTGCTCATGTTAAATATTTCTCTAATTAATCACCTGTTTCCTGAAGAGGGGAAAAGTGAAAATCAGAAACTGTGAAAATATCAAGTGAATGGAGAGAGAATGGATGATTTTTACCTTTGTTTTCTGCGTGAAAAAAATCATTTTCTCGAATCTTAAACATTAACTCATAGGGTCTTATAAAAGCCATCAGCCATTTATTTGTGCTACACGGAGCTTACAAACTAGACTTTACTAAGAACAAAAGTGCTTCCAACATTATTTATTTTCTACTTTAAGGTTCTGATTTATAAACTCTTCCTTAAAGCCTAAAATTTTAAGAAGCAAAGAAAGAGAAAAAGGGTAAAAAAACAGATTAAATAGGTTTCTGCTTTACACATTGTTATAAGGATTATATCCTGGGAGGAAAAAGAAAAGGCAGAAGTGAGCCCGGGCAGAAGGATTATTTCAGGATAAAGAAGGGTCCCATGGATAGAGACGCTTCCTCTGTATTTTTTAGACCAAATCTAACTAGGCCAAGTGGAAAAAGCAACACATGTCGGTAAGAATTCCCTGAAACAGCAACAATGAGGAAGAGAAACCAAACATAGGTTGCCAGAAGGTGCAATAACAACACCCGGCAGAGCAACTCTGGGCAAAACGCACAGGCCTGTTTGTTTTGGAAGTGCAGAATCAAGCGTGTGGGTGGATCCACGTGGAAACACCAACTGTGGCACAGCACAGATCCTCGTGTTCTTCCTGCCAGTGCCCTCTACACCCCTCATACACCATACCCTAGAGAAATGGCTTTGCCAAACAAAACGCTTACCTAAAAAGGATGCACACTGCCCAGTGCACAAGGGATCCCACTTTGCATTTAGGCCAGAAAGTCCAAGGACGGCTCCATGCTCACCTGCTGGCTTGGCTGGAGGTCACAGCAGCATGGACTCCACACAAGATGCTGTCCAGCATCTGCCACTTGTAGATAAGGAACTGACACACATGAGATGCCCAGTGTCCCCACATCCCAAACCAATGGGAGAACCGGAGACACAAGCCCAGCCTCCCCCTAGCCTGCTGCACACTTCACATGCCATTCTCATACTTAGCAATCTGGAGGCCCCTCAGCATGGAGGCCACGGCTGCCCTGTTCCAGCCTTGGGAGGAAACGCAGATGAGCAGCAAAGCTAAGGATGACAGTGCGTATGGTAATAATTAGCAAGCACACACACTTCTGTCCAAAGGACTGTGATTCCTTCTGTCCAAAGATCTTCCAGCACCACAGACACTTCAGGAGGCAGCCCCAGCATAAGGAAGGTAAGTAACTCGTCCCACATCACAGAAAGTCAGCTCAGACCTAAGCAGCCTGCTTCAAGAACCCACAGGGGTTCACCTGGGGTCAATCACAAACACAGACCATCTAGGTAAGGAAATGTTTGTTCATAGCAGCCATCACTTCCTTCGCGCTCATCTTGACACAATGCAGCCTGAAGCTACTTCCCTGGGAGGTCATTACCTTACTGCCTACACCCTCGTCCCTTTCTCGCTCTCTCTTACAAAAAGCACACCCAATAGACAGCTCTTTTCCATTTATATAAATTACTTTCAGACAAGATCATTTACTTCTATTAGGAGAAAAATGTTAAAATAAAACAAACTGTTAAAGGAAAAAAAATAAACCGTGCCATTATTTTGACAAATTCTATTTTCTTAATAAAATCTAACTCCATTATATACTGGTTTTTGTTTAGGGGAAACAAAATCTACATTTAATACCTTTAAAACCCTTTTAAAAAACACCTTAGCAGAGGATTTCTGATCTAAAGTGTCAAAATGAAGATCATTCTGATCCTTCTCTTGGAATTGCTTCAAACAAGAAGGAGCATGTAAGTAAATACAGTCCTCAATGATGCCAAGGGACAAAAATCCATAACACCAAACCACAACATCTAAAGACAGAAAATGCAGAGAAGAACAGAGGAAGGCCAAAGAAGTCACACCCAGAAGGGTTTAGCCCCTAAGTACCCACTCCCACCCTGCAGCCAAACACCTCCCTCACAGCCCTGAGAGATGTATGTGCCTGGCAATTCTAAGGTTTGTCCTTTAGGAAGAATAAACTACAAAACACAGTCTTGGGAACCATAAGCTAAGGAAGACAGTGACAAGGACGGAAAACAGGAGAGATGTTCCAAGAGGTCAAACTGCATCGTGGTGAGGAATGTAGAATGTGGGGGCTTCATGAGTTCAATTTCAGTTCGGAAATACCTTGAACAAGCAATTTACTTCTTTATCTCAGTTTCCTCATCTATAAAACAGTGACAAAAATTAGAGGAAAAATCATAGTTGATATGAGCACTTGGCTCATGGCACCTCTAAAAATCAACCGTTAGCTCGTCCCCTCCTCCGCACACGGCTTCTCTAGTCACTAGCTCTGCCCCCCACACACACACACCCTCCTTCAGCTCTCAGAATGCTGTCAACAGGAGGAAATTTCATTCCAGGGCACACAATTGGAAGGGCCATATCCAGAGAAACTGAACCACCACAGGGAAAGAACTCTGGATGCTGACATTGGGTGGTCCCCAACACAACAGCTGGCTCCTCCCAAGATCATTCCCCAAAACCCCACAAAGCTAAAATACTCACCCCACACACAGAAACACCAAACAACTTGACAGTGGTTTGCTTTTAAATCTGAATGAATACTTAAAGATCATTACACTTTTAAAGGACTCATGTATGAAAAGTGGGAAGAGAGAGATTCAAGTAAAACCATCCCACATATACACTGTACCTCTAAAAAAGGAACCTCAACCAAAGCAGATTGAATGCCTAGAAAAGAAAACATTCAAAATCATAATCTGTATACTCATAGAAGGATGTAAAAATACAATGCCCCTAAAATAAGAACTGCCACAGAGGATGAGGATGAGCTGTTGGAAATGAAAACCATCACGGCTCCCCAAAAAAATGTGTTTGAAAGAATGAAAGTGAAAAAAAACTCTCAAAAGTCAAAGAAATAATTTTTTTTTAATCAGGAAGTTATTCAAAGAGATTCAGCGTCTGAGTAATAAGTTAGAGAAAACAGAAAATCCGTGATGCAGGTTTAAAGTGTTTAAAAAAAAAAAAAGTGTCCTGGAAGGAAGGACAATGTCTCCACCAAATGGGCCCATTACATTAAATGAAGAAAGATATTCACTGAGGCCCATCGTGCCATTTCAGAGTATCTTGGGAAAAGAACAAATGTGGAAACTTCAAAGAATTTAGAAAAATAACAACCAAATTTACAAAGTTCTCACAATGTGACAAACACTAAATTCTTCACACAGAATGACACATTTAATACTTACAACTAATCCTCTATGAGGAAAGTACTACTTAAAACCCACTTCACCAATGAGAAAAGCAAAGCACAGAGAAAAGAAATAATAATACACATAGAGTCACAACACCATTAGGTGAAGAGCTATGTCTATCTGCCTCTGGCCCAGAGGTCTGAAATGCTATTTTTCTCAGTAACAACTCTGGAAGTTTGAAGGCGATGGAGAAATGCCAACCTAGAAATCTATACCCACCCAAACTACCAATCAAAAGTGAAGGCAGGGGGCTGGAGCAGTGGCTCAGCGGTTACAGTGCTTGCCTCGCATGCACAGGGACGTGGGTTCAAACCCCAGCACCACATACACAGCAAAGTGTTGGAGCAAGAAAGGCTACATGAAAACTAGATAAAACTGATTCTCTCTTTCCCTCTCACTATCCCTCTCTCTTTAAAGAAAAAAATGAAAAAGAAAAAGTGAAGGGTGAATTCATATACTTTAAGTGATGCAAAGATTTAAATTTATGAGTTTCAGGGGCTGGGGCGGTAGCTCAGTGGTTGGAGCACTAGCCTGGCATGCTCAAGGACCCAGGTTCAAACCCCAGCACCATGTATACAACTAAGTGTTGGAGTAACAAAGGCCAGATGAAAAAATAAGTAAAACTGATTTTCTCTCAAAAAAAAAAAAATCATAAGTTTCAAATTCTTCCTCAGGAAGGTACTGGAGATTGTGATCCAAGAAAAAGCCATTTTTGACTAAGAAAGACAAAGACACAAGATCCAAACACAGGGCGCCTGGCAGAAGCAAGGCCCAAAGGGATTGCTCACGAGATGACAAAAGGAAGCTCAGGAAACGACCTGCGCAGCCATCCAGAGAGCAGCAGCAGGCAACAGAGACGTTTTGTGGAGGTTTCCAGGAGGGAAAATCAGAACGTATAAAGCATCTGAGTGTGTGGACCTGGCAGTGTCTTACAGGAGAAAACCTGGGGCCTGTCATCAGCCAGCCCTGAAACCCTGGGCAACTTTCGTAATGCCTCTGAGCCCCAGACTCAAGTCTACAGCAGGGAACTAACACAAGGCTACACAGGGTTTTAAGAAGACTAAAAAGTAGTGAACTATGTTCTAAGCACACAGAAAATGACAGGCATTTAATACATGACAACCACCCTTCCGTCAGAAGGATATCCATCCTTGAAGCCCTGGTCATCGTGGTTCAACAGTACCTACCTGTTCATCACCGAAGAGCCCAAGTCCAGCAGCATCCAGCCTTGTGCAGGCCCCCAAAAGATTATGGAATCAAAAGCAGTTTCAAGGACTGTGGCTCATTCTCCAGCTCCCAGGAAGCTGCTCCGCCAACTTCTCTGCTTCACACGCGTTATCTCTGACTACCACGGTGCCACACGGCTTTCACCACCCACCTCCGCGGGCCTCTTATGAGCGAAGGCAGACTCACCAGCACGATGGGTTAAGCACGGCTTTGTTCAGGGAGCTTAAAAACGCCTTGTACTCATACACTTCTCTGTTCTCCCGGTCTCACTACAAAAATCTTCTTACTCAGTTTTTCCCACTCACAAATTCTTTAATAATGAAGCTGCCAGATAAAAATGGGACATCCACCAAAACCAAATAGGTACATTTTGCTAGTTTTAATTCCTTTCCCATATATAAAACTAAGTAAGTTTCCATTATTCTTTTCACTCAATACAGTTTATCTACAAAATGCACAGGAAAATGTAAGGGATTATGGTTTTCCAATTCATATCTTTAAACATGATATAATTTTGAAATCTGCTAAGCACACAACCAAAGCCACAATCAACACTGGAGCCCTGAGCTCACAGCCCTGTTACTACCTGGAGTGAGCCACCCACTGCATCCTCCGAATTTCACTTATCTAAGTGAGTGGAGCAGGCGTCCAACAATGGAACTCTTCAATGCATGACAGCTACAGTCACCCAACGTGCTAAGATGTGTAAGCAGAGAGACCAGGGCCTCACCAGAAGAGCCACATGAAACAAGTCATTGTGCCGAGGAACTAAGAAGTTGTCTTTAACGACAACCCCACCCCGAATACATTAAGCACAGCAAAGTCATCAGCTGAGCACCCCACGAGTTAAACTATTAAGGAAGCACTCTGGCTAAACCTCCTGTCAACGAAATTAACCCAAGTACGCAACGTCCACGTAGTTACAATCCCCATTACAAACCACACACACCTCCCATCGTAGTTGAAGGTGCAGAAAGCATGATGCCTATCCCACCAAGGTGATTCTGCTCTTGGACTGGAAGACTGTACAGCTCCTTGTCCTTGACAGAGAGGCTTCAACAGCACGTTCCTGCAGATGCCAGAACCTGATCTAATGAGGGAAGTACAGTCACACGCTTAGGTTGTCATTTGTATCTCACAGAAGACCAAAAACAAACTTCTCTGAAGCCAAAACGTGGCTTAATCTTTTTATACCACTGAGAAAAATACTGTCAAATTCAATTTCTCAAGTTCCCACTCTAAGGTCATCTTCACTACAAAAGTCTCTGGTAAGCCTCATCCTTAATTCCCCGGAGGACCCCAGGGGAATTCTGTCCACTCTTAAACACCAGGTGCACACCTCCCCCTCCCCTAGACTTCACATCCCAGGAGGTGTTATCCAGGGGTTTCTTTTGCCCCACAGTGGCAAGCACACACAAGCCCTAGACGAGCCATCTGCTGAGTATGTATGTGTCTCCCAATCGAAACCGTGAAACAAAAATCAAGAAACTGCTGCTGGCCCCATGAGTCAGAATAGCATCTGAATTTCTGGGTACTAAATGATACTGAAAAAACTGGTAAGTAAGAAGTAAATAAGGCATAAGGTGCTATAACATCATTTAGTAAAGAATGAAATATGGCAGTTTCATCATTTTCTAAGCCCTTTCAAACATATATTATATTGCCAGGTATGGTGGCTCAGATCTGTAATCCCAGCAACTCAAGAGGCTAAGACAGGAGAATTGCAACTTTGAGGCCAGCCTCAGAAACTGAGTGAGACCCTATCTCAAAATAAAAGAGGCTGGGGATGTTGCTCAGTGATAAAGTGTCTCTGGGTTCTATTATTATTATTATTAGAATAATCTTATTATAATAATTATAATAATAAATTTGAATAATCTTATTATTCCAATAATACTTAACCATAAGTAAACAAATGACTTCAGTGACTTGGACAGGACCGCTGCAGCTAGCTAAGTGGCAGAGCTAGAATTTCTTGGAAACCCGGGTACGGAAAAAGAAGAATAGCAAGAGCAAAGAACAGGCCACACTAATGAAAACAGAACAGTCCTTCCTTATGTCCATCACTACACTTCCACAGCTGGCAGTCACAGGCCTCTCTCTATGAAGACTTTATAAGGAAGGTAAAAGATCTGCAGTGAGGTTTTGCTGGCTTTAATCTGAAACGGGCCAAGTTTTCTCACTAGATTTGATATACAACGTTAAATATGTTAAATCCCATGCAAATATTTTTAAAAATCAAAATGCACTGTCAAATCTCTCCTAGTGCTTAAGCAAGTGGGTCATCATGCCCAGATGTGCCAACTTGGAGCCTGGCTCAGCCCTCCACAAAGGCTCTCAGCCTTCACTGAGCACAACAGAAACCTGAGTTTCAGCTGCAGAAATCATTCTCATATCTAAAAATTCCCATTCTTTTTGAAGTTGTGACACATGCCATACCGTGTTTTTACCTTGGAAATCCAAGAACGGAAAAAGAAGAACTGGGTGCTGGAGCAGTGGCTCAATGGTTACGGTGCTTGCCTGGCATGCACGAGGACACGAGTACCATGGTACTCCAGTACCACGTATGCAACGAAGTTTCGGAGCAGCAGAAGCCACATGAAAAACTAAATAAAAAACTGATTCTCTCTCTCGCTGTCCCTCTCTCTTTTTAAAAAAGAAGAGGAAGGGGGAAGGAAGGGGAGGGGGGAGGAGCAGGGGGAAGAGGAGAAGGAACAACAGCAGCAAGAGGAAAGTACAATTAAAGTACCTTTAAAATAAAATTTCAGAATATTTTAACCATGTTAAAAAGCTAAATATACAGTGTTAAGTAGAGTCCTCCACAACAGTTAAATGGCAACGTTTAAGGCAAAAGATTCATGGAGGCCTGTTCCAGGTGTGGTGGGGAAGGAGAAAAGTGGCATGTCGCAGATGACCTGGAAGTCGACACAGTGAGAGGGCTTGATAATAAGTGGACCTGAAGACGAGGCATGTGGGGACTCTGGAGTGGGACACAGATGCCTGGTCTTGGGGATCTGTTTCTACTGAAACAGGGAAGAGGGTAGAGGCGGTTAGGCGGCTGAAGGAGCAGTAGAGAGCAGTCCTGTTTGAGGGACATACGGTTTGAGAGGACTACAGATGGATGTCCAATTTTGTACCTCATCTGTCACATTGGACAATATAGTCTGGAACCAAAGGCAGATGGCAGATGGAGACATAAATTTGGAAGTCATCAGTACATAGATTTAAGACAATTTGGAAAGATAATCTCAACAAAGATGCACAGCTGGTGTCCTCTAACATTCCAAGATAAGGCCCCAAACAAGGGGCAGAGCTTGGGGCTAGCGCGGCACGGCACCTGCCTGACACGCACAAGTCCACGGGTTCGCACCTGGCACCAAACACACAACGAAGCGCCAGAGCAGCCAAAGCCACAGGAACAACTGAACAAAACTGATTCTCTCTCAGTTCCTCTCTATTTAAAAAAAAAAAAAACAAAAAAAAAGTATAGCTGCACAGAAAGGTGGAAGGCAAATAGGAGAACCAGGAGAACCTGCTGTCCTGGACGAAAAGAAGACCACTCTGCACTCCACTGACATACGGAGACACCAGAGCCCTGGAGACCTACCGTCCACGGGCCTAGCCACGTGCAGCTGGTGGGAAGGGGACCATTTCAGTAGTGGTGGGGACAGAAGCCACACTGAAGGGGGCTAAAACTGCAAAGACTAAGTGACACTCCAAACAATGAGAAAGGTAATAGAGAAATCAAGCTATCTGCTTGATCCTGTGACAAGTTTCACCACACCCTCAAGCACACAACTGCAATAAAGCATTACAGGGCAGCTGCAAAACAGAAGTGGGGCGCTTCAGAAAAAACATCTTCCAGAGACAGTGAGACAAATTGGGTGGGACGACTTCTATAGTAGACGTGTGTAATGAAACCTGCAGTGCCACCAAACATGGATGACTCTTCTAGTCAAGAAAATTCTACTAAACGACAGCAGTACTGATCTTAACTAATTTGCACAGCATCAATAGTATCTGTAAGAAATTGTGTTCTAGAACTAAAACATTCCCAAGTAATTTTTTCCGGAATAACTTTCATTCTGAATGCAATAATCATTTTGCAAGTTGTACATGCATACCTGGGAAGATTTTTGGAGGGTGGGTTATTCTTTTGAGTTTGGTGGTAGTGATTGTTTTCAGAAGACTGGGTCTAGCTAAATCACCCGAGATGGTCTCCAATTCAACATCTTCCTGCCTCAGCCTCCCAAGTAGCTGGAATTGCAGGCATGTGCCACCATGCCCAGATTAAAGATTAATATTTAAAAGAAAAAATGAGAAACAGTCATTGACTGAATACTGCTTTATAATAAAGCAGCAAATAACTCTGAGAAAGTGTCGCTTCTTAAATAGTCATGTAGAAATGTCCCTTAGAGTTTCAGCAGGTAAGCATACATCTATCTCTCTTCTACAATGCTATCTATCAAACGTTTCAGGACACACAAAATGATTCTTTTATTTTTTTCTTCTGGTTTTTATTTTTCCAACACAACTTGTTGTGTTGTACATGTGGTGCGCCTAACGTTTGAAGCCAGGTCCTCACCCATGCAGACAAGCGCTCCACTACTGAGCCACTGCTCCAGCCCTGTTTTGTTTGTTTTCCTGAATACGAATTTCATGTAAAGTTAATTTGGGAAGTTGGTTTGGTGGACTGTCTTTTGTGGTAGTTCTTTTTTGTTTTGCTTTATGAAAGGAGCTTACAGGGAACATATTTTGACCATCCAACAAAACTCCTCACCATATTTACCAAATGCGATGCTATTTCTTTTTTTAAAAACTTTTTTTTTTTAAAGGGAGAGGGACAGTGAGGGAGAGAAAGAGAGAATCAACTTTATTTAGTTTTTCAAGTGGCCTTTGTTGCTCCAACACTTCGCTTGAACCTGCGACCCTGCACATGCCAGGCAAGCGTCGTAGCTTTCGTGCCACCACTCCAGCCCAGCTATTTCTTAAACATTTAGAATTACCTTATTTTAGATTTTCACATATTGCAAATTTATAACAGAACATGCAGACATGAAAATCAGAAGCCTAGACAAAAACATTTATAAAAGGATTTAATTTCAGATTCAATTTACCTTATATGATAACTTCAAAATGTTAAAAAGTAGCATTTGTTAAGTACACAATACAAAACAGAATTTTACATAATATCTACAGATGAAACAAATGATCTTCCATTCAGCTTTATTTTTTTAATTTAGTGGTAAAACCAGAAGATTATTTGATCTGACATCTGCAATTTTACTATGTTCTATGGCCAGAGATAATCAGAATCTTGCAACAGGCCCTTCAACAGAGTTCTGAAAGCACACCAGGTAGGATAAAGGGTTGTTCTGCTCATTGTGGCAGAAGGGGAGTGAAGACCAAATAACTAGGCAATGGACGGACAGGACTTAAGTGTCATTTTTCCTGGAAATGAAAAATAGGTAAAATCCAAGGTTTCTTTTTATAATTTTTTTTTCATGAAGATACAGGTTCACACCTTTGATCCAAATTCCTTGCAGATAAGTTCTGAAATTCTGAATTTTTTACAATTTTAGAAAAGTAATGAAAGGCTAATTCCGTCAATTATCCAACAGCCCCAGCAGGTCAGGGTAGCCCTTGTGAAAAAACAAATAGTTCTGCAGCTGAAATAAAGAATGATGATTTACAAAACCAAAAAACAAACACAAACAAACAAACAAAGCCAAATGTTCAGGTCAGGCATTGCCCTTAAACGAATAATCCAACAGTTCAGAGCCCATAAATGTCACAATTATGAATAAGGGACTGGAGACTTGCATTTAGTACAAGTTTTAAGAAAACAGAAGTTGAAGAATGGTGGAACCCTGGATTCAGGGTCCAGCTCTCCTCCATACAGACTGTATAAATGAGGCAAGTTGTTTAGCACCTGCGAGTCTAAGTGTGCTTCCCTCTAAATGGAAATAACATGTCTATCAACCATGAGTCTGCTGGAAACACATGCACATTCATTAGGTTAGAAGGTCTGGTACCAAGCTGAGTGCTGGGCAGTGGGATAAGCAACTGTTTCAGCATGCCCGGGACCTTCCCTAGATTTAGCACTGATGGTCCCACATCCTGGGAAATCTACTTAGCAGGCACTCATAAATGGATATATTCTAATATAAAGAATAGAAATCAAATAAAAGTAAAAATACACAGTGGGAAAAAATCACTCAAAATAATTTCACTGGTGAAACAGTCAGACAACTACCTGTGGTAAGCAGAAGTCTAAACTCGCGTACCTGGCATGCATCCGTACTGTCCTCTTCTCCTCTGGAGTGGAGGTGAGCATAGCCTACTCAAGGAGCCATTCCCGGGAGTCAGATGGCCTCCTGCTGGCCCTGAAGAGCCACCACAGCAGGACCAGTGAGTGGCACTCCCAAGGGCCTCAGTCCCACAACCCCAACAAAGTACATTATACACCAACAGAAAAATATCTTTTTTTTTTTAAGTTTGTCATGTGGCCTTCAATGCTCCAATACTTTGTTGTGTACATGGTGCTGGGGTTCAAATGTGTGTCCTCACGCATGCCAGGCAAGTGCTGTAACCACTAAGACACTGCTCAGCTCCAAAAAATGTATCTTTTCAGAGTATCCACTTCAAACTACAGGTATGTATATACATATGCATATGCAAGAATCTACCATAATGAAGTATGGAAGTGTCTGTAAAACATAATTCCTTGTACTTTTAATTTTTTAAAATAAGAAAAGTTCAAATTCAAAAGGTTCTTAGTAAATCATAAACTCAGGCGGGGAAAAAGCATCTCAGAATACTTCTGGTTTCACAACTGAAAGTTCCACACGTTGCTACTGGGGTATAAAATGGTACAACCATCTTGGAAAACTACCTGGCTTTTTCTACGAAACCTTCAGGGTTGCCACCCTCTGGGTACATGGGTCGACAAAAGGACATGCACTGCCCACCAATGTTCACAGCAGCTTTAGTAATAATAGCTGATAACTGGAAGCAATCCCAAGTGCCCACCAAGAGCAGAATGGGACAATTGTGTATCTTCCCTCAGTGGAAAATAACATCAATCAAAAAGAACAAACAACCCAGCGAATCTGATATTTTACTGAGTAAAGAAGCCTAAAAACAGGGCTGGAGCGGTGGCTCAGCGGTTTCAGCGCTTGCCTGACAGGCGCGAGGACCCGGGTTCAAACCCCAGCACCACGTACACAACTGAGTGTTGGAGCAACTGGGGCCATGTGAAAAACTAAATAAAGTTGTTTCTCTCTTTAAAAAAAAAAAAAAAAAAAAAAAAAAGAAGCCTAAAAACATACAGAGAGCGCATGTAATGCAGAATGCAGGGGTGTGCTATGTCCTGAATCTACACGGCCACAAAGTCCAGGCTGAAAGCTAATGCCCTGTGGTGGTGGTATTAAGAGGGTGACATTTAGGAGGGCCAGGTCGTGTGGACTCTGCCTTCAAGAATGCAACTGGCACCCTTAGATGAGAGGTGTGAGGGTGCCTTCCACCCTTTGGGCGGTGAGGACCCCTAGTGAACACATCTGCTGAACACATCTGCTGAACTTTCCAGCCTTCAGAACTGTGAGCAATCAATCCGTTACTCATAAATTACTCAGTCTAAGGTTTTTGTTATAGCAACATGAATGTACTAAGACAGGGCATGAAGTTTGGGAAATATCACCAGATACCTTTAACAGGTGCTGAAAGTGTTCTGTATCTTGATTTGGTTGGGTAACTGTACACATACATAATTACTGAGATCTACACATGTAAGATTAGTGCATTTTACTGTATAGTCTATTGCTACAGTCTTAATGTTTGCATCCCCCTAAAATTTGTATGTTAAAATCCTAAACCCCAAGGTAACAGTATTAGGAGTATTATTAATAGCATTAGGGCCTTTAAATCTATTTGGTCACGAGGGCACAGTCCTCACAAACGAGACTAGTGTTCTTAAAAGAGGCCCCAAGAGATCCCTGACAATCTTTCCACCAAGAAGAACTATCACTGTGCAACCCACAGAGGGCTCCACTGGAAGCTGTCTGACTTCCAACTTCCAGAACTATGAAAAATACCTTTACAGTGGTTAAAAGCTACCAGGTCAGTGATGTTTTGTTATAGTAGCCTGAATGAACTAAAATATACACTTCAAAAATGTTCTTGCTCCTTTGCAACAGCTTTTCAATAATCCTAATGACATTTAAGATGTCTGAAATAGTCAGGGACTCCTCATAAGGAAATCCAAATAACTCGTGAATCTGAAACATGAATACTGTCAAGGTGCTATGCAAACACACATCTGCAAGAAATTATCAGCCACAGTCTTCTTTTAAACACAGTTCCTAAAACTTAAGCACTCAGTAAATGCTGGTTGAATACATTCAGAAATCGTGCCACTGTGTTTTAGAAGACAGGGAAAGCTGTCTGTACAAGCACACAATAACCTCAATATAACAGACCCAAGAGGTGAAGACCACGGCTCTTGTCCAATCAGTAACTTCTGCCACCTCCAGCTCCAAGTATATGAAAACACAAGCCAGGTGTTAAACCATCACCAAAGATACACAGGGTTAACTGTGCAAGATAAAAGCAGCACCGTTTTTATATTCACGCTGTCAGTTTGACCCTGGGGTGAGGGGAAAAGGCAATTCTTTGCCATGGAGACCAGGAGCATACGAGATAGGACAGGATCACCTAGTCCAACACTCCCACCTCAGCCTCATACCATGGGGCATCCTCCAAATGCCTGCCCTTTCAGACAACCATCAGCCACTCTGTGAGAGAAGAGAGCAGGGGTGTGGGAGACAACCGACCCCCAAGGGGAAGCACAGGCCACCAATCTCATGGTGTAGTCACTGGCAGCAAGTCCAGGGGACTGAAAAGACTGCTGGAAGTAACCAGACAAGAAGCGAAACAAAACCACAGCTCACCTCACTATTATGGCCCCGCAAGTTGAAGTTTATCCTCTGTGGAGTGCTCCTGTCCCTGCGGCAGTGGCTGGAGGTGAAAGTCACACCCACCACACCACGCCCATTGCCAGTGGCCAGCCAGCCTTCCTCGCAGTAGCGCCTCCTGCACACAGGCTTCTCCTTCTCACTCTTGGGGACGCGCCCCTTCCAGGACAGGCAGAGGATGTTGGAGTCACTGCAAAGCACAGGCCCATGTTCCACCGCTGCATGCATACTGTTTTCAATGAACTGCTTTACTCAAAGAGCAGTGCTTGACGCTGGGAAAACTTAAACCAATTTCTTTCATTGGTTTATTTTGTGATTGGCTTACGTTGCTTTTTTCCCCCTTTAAGACTGACCTGGAGCTAATTAGAAGGTCAGTATTTTATAAAGATCCATCAAATGCATAGTGAAAAAATTCCTCTATAAAAGATGATGGCAGTCTGCTAAGAAAAGGTAATGCCTAAAAAACATGGGGTCCGTTTTTATTTTCAAGTCCTCAGAGGAAGAACACACTGATCCTTTGGAGAAAAAGCATCGTTAGTAAGTGGTGATCAAGAAACAAGAGTCCTCTTCTTTTTAACTGAACTTGGTTATTCTCATTCAGCCTGAGATTCCAGTTTTGTATATTGTGATTCCAGAGACAAAGGGTTGCAAATACATAGATTTCAAGTAACTTAAGGCTTTAAGAATCCCTCTAGCTGGAATTTTTTATTTCTGTTCAAAAGTTCGGATGCAGAGATAGACCATACAGGACCATCTTCCTTCTGAAGCCACCTTCTGGCAAGCTTTCTCAACTAGACAAACTTCTGCTGCTAAAGCTGAAAAAGATTGCATAAAGGGAAAAAGGCACACAGACCGTGCAACACAGACCAGAATTTGCGCAGACAGCAGTCCAAATTTTAGGAATAAAATCACTCTTTTCCCCGCTGTTCAGAACCAGAAACTTCCCACCACAAAGCTGGGCCCTGTGTCCCTGAGGACTGCAGGGCTCCTTAGGACGACTCCTCCTCCAGCTGGCGCCCCACTCAGTGCCATAGAGGCTAGAAAGAAAGCCCCTTCCCTCGCCACTCAGGGGCTAAAACTGTTGAAGCGGACCTAGTATTTGCTCTTGCTCTCAAAATAGTCACGCTGTGGACTTCGCTTCTTTCGTTGGTCTCCTTCCTCACTTTCTCGTTACTTCTCCCCTTTTCTGCTCTTAAAGATCATGTATTTTTCCATCTTAATGGAAAAAAATAAAGTCAGAATTAAGTCCATCAACAAATCTTGCCTCATATGCAAGTCTTCTTAGCTTCAGCAGGGCAATCCCTGAAAGCACACACATCAGAGTCCCCAACACCCGACCATTTCCTCCTCACCGTGCCTTGCTTGCGGATGGGTGCCTTCCTATTCACACTCAGAACCTGTTTCCATACCCAGAGTCCAAGGAAAAGGAAGCTTCGCTTGAGTTTTCCTGGATACTTATTCTATAACTATTGGTTCCAATTGCTATTTTAAGATATTATCCTATAGATACAGAAAAGGTAATGGGAAATAATAAATTAAAATTTCTCAATACAGTTAACTAAACAAAGACCAAGGAATCAGTTCCTTGCTCACACTGGTCCCATCCCACCTGAACTGGCTTTCCTCTAGCCACAACCTCACTCAACAAGTAACTTTTCAGTCCAGAATTTTAAAGTCTGTCCAAATCACCAAATCCAATAAAAAATAAAGTACAGAAAAGGTTGCATGACTCCATCTTCAGTTTGAATTCTCACTTCTCTCTTGGGCACCTTCTCACTTAGTTCCTTCTTTAAACTGGAGAGGTATTTTTGAGTCTTAATCTGTGCAATTTTTTTTTCTTCTTTTTGCAGACTTTCTTTACCCGTGAAGACCATATGGAAAACTGGCCGTTAGTGATGTGCGTTTCTCCCTGGGCTCCTGAGCCCAGCAGTGTCAAGTTGCTCCATCTGATTCTTAAGTTAATTTTCATCAGTTGTAAAACTCTCAAATGTGCACAAGAATGAGCCTGTCTTCTTGTGTAAATGCGTGTGTACAGAGAGGTTTTAAATATACATGGAAACACTCTTCAACTGGCACTTGGAAGTTTTGTTTTCCCAGTTATTTCAGGAACCATCAGTTTAATCACGGCTTGAAGGCCCTGGAGTCTTAAAAATCTGTAAAACAAAAAAGGATATAAAATAAAAGAACTTTAAAATGCTGGATAATAAAGATTCTAACAGAGTAAATGCTGTAATTGAAAATGGAGGCCCATCTTTACACTTAGATCTATCAAATGGAGCTACAGACTGAACTTCAAGAAAACACATCAACAGGGGTTTGACTGCCACGTGCCCTTGTAGTAAATCTGCTGATAGCAAGGCACATCTTAATGATAACATTACCTCCTTCTTCAAGGTGCGCTGTCCTTTCTAAAACTCTGGGCCCTGAAGGTATGACTTTCTCCCTCCAGAGGCCCTGGTCATTGTTTAAGCAGGACTCTCAAAAAGGAGACGATAAGACTCCGGCAAGTCCAACAAGTCCAACGTTTTTTCACTATCAGTAAAAGATACTCCTCAAGGACACAAAGCAGCAAGGGCTATTAAACACCTTCTGTTCCCAACTGCCAGCAAGTCTCAGAACAAACCACAGCTATTTTCTCAGATTTTAAGTTGTCAACTAGCAATAGAGCCCTAGAGAATCTATCGCTAGCAAATCTATCCTGTCTTCCCTCCTTCCTGCTGCCTGAAGCCCAGGCTCCCATCACACCCTCTGCAGAGGCTTCAAGACTTCCCTAATTTCCCCACCCATCCCCATTGCACAGGACCCTCAAGCTGACCCTTCTGAAATTCAGCATTAAATTTCCCCAGACAGTGATGCCTGCATTTATAACAAGTTCTTGAGAGATGCTAAATCTGCTGGTCAGGGGACCAACATTTGAGAACTACTGATCTATGACACCAAGTCCCAGTAAGATCCTGAAAACTATATTGTAGCTCCCCACAGGGTTCTGGAGCGGGGAGCGGGCGGAACGACCTCGGCTGACCTTAGCCGTTCCCTGGGGGCCAGGGGCCGGCAGGACACTGGGAACCGGGCCCCGACAGGACAGGGCTGTGGACCGGGGGAGAGGAGTCGCTCCCCACAGCATTCCTGAGCGAGGAGCGGGCAGAATGACCTGAACCTAGGCCGTTCCTCGAGGGGCCGAGTTAGGGCAGGGCTGGGGCAAGGAGTCGCTCCCCGCAGCATTCCTGAGCGAGGAGTGGGCAGAGCGAACCGGCGAACCTGGGCCGCTCCCCGAGGGGCCTAGTCAGGAAGGATCGGGGAGCTGGGAATGAAGGGGCGAACGCTGGCGGCCGGAACACGTGACCTGCATCTTCTACCGCTGCTGATCTCTCTGGTTCTATGCGTCTTCTCTGCTTTCCTCCTTCAGGACAGGGCTGCTTGCTTGCTTGCTTCTCGCTGGCTACTGCTTCTCCTTTGGTTACTTCCTTACCTGACTAGCTGCTACTCTATTTATCCATTACAACAACCAATAGGGGTACAATGCAAACACCTTTCTCCAATTGTAACAAATGAGTGGCCGAATAGCTTAGTCATGCGGTCAGGCAATTTGCTAATTACAAGCCAGCTGGACCCCTTAGAGTTGTTTACCACCAATTCTTTTACGAGCCAGCTGGGCCTCATGTTCCCAACACTATATAATACTACTAGGACACTCTTTGCCTTTTCCTGATGTTCATATTTGTACCAATGATGCAAAAGCAACAAGGGTCAAAATGCCCCCTCTAAAACAAATCAAGGAAGGGATACCAGCAATCCATGGATGGGTTGCTTTTTTTGATAAGCCAGCTTTGCCTTGAAATGTTCTCAATCAAGAAAAAATATTTCTGTTGTTGCTGTTTGTTTTTGGTTTTCTGAGACAGGGTCTCATTAGGTTGCCCAGCCTAGCCTCAAACTTCCAATTCTTCTGCCTCAGCCTCCCCAGTAGCTAGGATTACAGTCACATGCAGCAGTAAAAATCACTGTGATTCAACACTGACCCTTGTTCATGACTTTTAATATTCTATGTTCGAAAATAACAAGTGCACATAAAGCACTCCTAACGACTACCAATGTCCATGGTAACCCAAAGGAAAAGCACCTTCGCCACAGTTTAAACCTAGTTGCTTTTTTCATGGTATGCCAGGTTCGCTGGAGGGAATGAACGAGAATTATGGTTATTCTGGCTTGGGTATTTGATAGATATTTTCTTGAACACGAACAAAGTAAGCCAATCACTTTGAAGAAAACAAATGACAATATTTGTTACCATAGATAAAAGGTAAGCTTTCAAATTAAAATTAAAATTTTGGAAAAACTAGTACATGTCACTATTGACAGACAGCTCCCCCAAAGTTAAAGACATTCCTCAGGCAACTGGGCATGTTACTAATAAATGTAAATTTTTGATTTTTGTATTTCATGTTTCATTGTGTATTCCTAAGCATTTCCTATAGTTTGGAAATGCTTTGACCCCAAAGATTCATGTGCTGGAAGCTTGGTTCCCACTGTGGCAGTAGAGAAAGGTGGTGAGACCTTTAGGAGTTGGGGCCTCCTGGGAAGTGACTGGTCATGACTGCCCTGATGGAAGGACTCTGGCTGGTTTCACGCAGTGGGTTAGATCTCCCAGGAGTGGTTAGGCTCCTTTTGAGAGCAGACTGTTGTAAAGGAGCAAGTTTGGACCCTCCCCACTTTCTCTTGCCTTCTCTCTTACCATAGGATCTCTCACATATCCTTCTGCCCAGTGATGCAATCTGTGGTGTTACAATACAGACAGAGACCTTCACCAGAGGCCACCAAGAAGGGACTACTAAATCTTAGATTTTTAGCCTCCAAAACTGTGACCTAAATATACCTCTTTAGAAAGTACTCAGACTCGGGTATTTTCTCATAACAATACAATATGGAATATGATGTGTCAATATCTGGAGGATCTGCATCCTTGGTTAACCAATAAATTCCAAATGACCAATGATAACGACAGAACTTGCACCTGAGTAAAAGATTCATTCAAGGCACAAGATACACATGGAATTTTTTTTTTTTAAGAGAGAGGGAGAGAGAGAGAGAATCAATTTTATTATATTTCCATCTGGCCTTGGTTTCTCCGACACTTAATTGTGTTTGTGGGGCTGGGGTTTGAACCCAGGCCCTTGAGCATGCCAGGAAAGCACTCCAACCGCTGATTTACCACTCTAGTCCTAACACATGTAACCAAAAACGAAAAATTCATTGACATACTTTAAAATCTACACTGTAACTAAACTTTAAGAAATCATAACTTGTTGCCAGGTGCAGTTGTACATGCCTGTATTCCCAGCAGCTTGGGAGACAAAGGTAGGAAGAGCGCAAGTTCAAAACCAACCTCAGCTACTTGGCAAGGCCCTAGTGAGAGCAAGACCCTGTCTCAAATTAAAATATAAAAAAGGGCTGGGGATGTGGCTCAGAGGTTAAGCACCCCTTGATTCAACCCTGGCGCGCGTGCACACGCACACACAAAGCCCAACCTGTTGAATCTAATATTAAAGAAAAATATCCACGATTATCTAAAAATATATATATATTAAAATACTCCTTTCCTTTTTCAATTACATGTCTGCAAGATTGACTTTTCTTCGCAAAATAAAACCAGCAATAGATGAAATGCAGAAACAAATAAGAGGATCCAGTCATCTTTGAGGAAGCCTAACATTAGAAATAACTACCAAAATGTAAAATACTCAAGTAAACTTTTCTATTTTAGAACAGTGATTTTTTGCCAAAATATATAAAGTATAACATTTAATGTGATTTTTTTAATGATTCGTGAATTTTTTTAAATTTGTTTTAATCTCTAATGTGGTAGGTAATATAGCAGCTTTTTGGAGGTCTTTGATAATTTTTTTTAAGTATGATACCAAAAAGTTTGAAAACTACTGATAAACACTAACTTTCTACATATAAAATCTTAACTATATTAAGATGTAGAAGACAAATCTTTATAGTAAAAGCTCAGTGTTTCATATTTTATATTTTATATATAATATATATGATCTTTCTTTTACAAAACTTTAAAAATATCTCTAAAATCATAAAGCACCATCTATTCTACACAAACATGGCAGATGTTTCAAGAAAAAAAAATGCTCCTTTATTATGACTCAAAGGAGATAATGTATACAAAAATCCAAGCAGAAAGCACTGCCATAACCCCCAGTTACTGAAAGGCCGCAGCAAATTTTAGTGCTGCCATGAACACAATGGTTGACGCCGAGCACTTTGGGTCCTTTCTCCTTGCCCGTTTTCTGATTTCTGGGGAACAATAAGATTGTTAAATCAACAGTAGTAAGGGGGGGGTTGGTACAAAAAGATTAAAAAGCAACCAGCAACTGAAAGCAGGAACTTGAACGGATATTTGCACACCCGTGTTCACAACAGCATGACGCATGAGAGTGAAAAGGTGGAAACAATGCGGTGTCCCCAGACGGATGGATAAGGAATAAACAAAGTCCAGTTTATACAAACAATGGAAGAATCCAGCCTTAAGGTGAAAGCAAACCAACATACGCTATGTGACTAAACCTTGAAGACATTATGCTGAGTGAAACATGCCAGGCAAGAAATCACAGATACTGAAGACTCCACTTAATACGAGGGACTGAAAGTTGTCAAATTCATCCAGAATGAAGGCCACTAGTAGAAGAGTGGATCCCAGGGCTCAGGGAAGGAGAGAATGGACAGCTAGTGTTTACTTAGTGCAGAGGTCCAGTTATACAAGAGGAAATGAGTTCTGGAGGTGAATATGTGAAGACAACACAAATGTATTATATAAAGCACTGAATTATGCACTTAAAATAGTAAATTTAATGAGATATATTCCCCTCAATTTTTTCAAAACTCAGATAAAGTTGTTTAAAGCAACTACTGATATCAAGCCATTCAATAACAGATTGAAAGCCAACCCTCCTCAGTTTGTCCCTGTGTCCTACGCTGAACACACCAACAGGGGCCTAGGAGAAAGCCTGGCTGCTTCACCAGAATAGGCAACGTTGGCCTGTGCAAACCTGCGTAAGGTAATTACAGTTCATTTGCAGAACATTTCTAGAAGTCACTGAAAAATCCATTCTTGCTTTAAGGAGATTATAATCTTCCCCCCAAAAAACACACATGCCTGACGGAATCAATGACCAGTGAGGGCGCAGAAGCCAGTAACAAGTCCCACAAAGTGCCTCCCACTCTAACTTCCCATGCTGTCCAGCACCATCAGACAAATCAAGAGCTCCAGAATTCGGGGAAATACGACTTGGAGACAGAATGGTCAGTACATTACCAAGAAAAGAAAATCCTACAGGTGGTATAGATAACCTTCGATTAATCAACCAACACATCTTAACTGAAAAGCTGTTATACAAAAGGTCCCCTTGCTGAGTTCTCTGCCTCTCTGATCTCTAAACAGAAACTCTACTTTCGGACCTGAATTACTTTCACTAGTTTATTTTGCACTACTTGGTTTCTATTTTTCAGTAACATGGGTTCGACTTACTATAGGAGGTAAGTAAATAAAATGCATTTTTGCTTATTATTTAGATCATTAGAGTTAATATTATAAATCAAATAAAATAAATCAGGAAAGATAGTTTATACTTATACAATTTTGATAAAAATATACTCATTAAAAGCTGTTAAGAATGCAACCACTCTGGAAAAGTTTGGTATCAGCTAATAATACTGCAGATGTGAACCTTCTGCAAATAGAAATTCCACACCGGGATGTGTACACCAGACTTATTCCTCATAAGTCCTGCATACCTTAGCCCAAAACGAAAACAACCCAAAGGCCTCAAGTGTGTTACAGACAACAGAATTCTATGCATCAGCATCAAAGAATACTGTACCAAACCAAACTGATGAACTGCCTGAACGTGATGTCGAGCAGGAGAATCTTACGAAAACATGCCTGCAGTGCATTTATATAGAATTCAAAAACAGCTAAGACCAAATACACAGGTAGTATGACTAAACTATTTAAAGCAAGGAAATATTTCCAAGAGCAGTGCAGTGCTTGGGTGGGGCAGGGGAAGGTCCCTGGGAGGGGCACACAGGTCTGCTGCTGGCCAGGCTGAATTCCATTTCTCCATGGCGCTTACTTGACTCTTGAAGACAGCTATGTCGGACGTCTCCTTCAAGATGAGTATCTCAGAGCAAACCAGCTTTTATACTTAACAATGTTTTCATAAGCAAGTTTAACAAGCTGTATTCTAATTATTAAAAAAGTTTTTTGAAATTACTGTATCCTACCTAATGAATACTCTTTCCAATCTAAACTATCCCAGTAGAGCATCAAAGATGCTATTTCATTTCTCAAGATGGCTACAAAGAACATGCATGAACCACAGTATTTGTAAATATGAGAAAATTTCAGAATAATGTCCTATTTCATTCTAAAGGATAAAAACTGAAGACACTGGTTTAAAAAAGACTGAGATGAGAAGCAAAAAATAGAGTAGATGTGGGGAAAAAAACACATAAATGTTGTCAAATAAATGCAGAACAGGAAAAAATACACAGTAGAACACTTTGAAACAATACCTTAAAGAAACTGGCAAACACAGTCTTCTTGTTGGTGTTCTAAATTAAACAACAGTCCAGCTTCCACTTAGGGAAGATGATGGCTGTTTTAGCTGCCTACTGAGGTGTGGATGGCTAAGACTAAGATGGTCTTCACAGTTCTACTGCTGGGCAAGGGATGGTGGCCTTTTACACCCAGGCCTCCCTCTACTGCCCCCTCTGCCCACAGATGGCAAATGAACTCTGCATTTCCTTGTAAGTAATTACAATAACCTGTGTCTATCATTAGTCTCCCTTCCATGGAGAATTTTCCAGAACCTACAAATATCCACTGAGTCCAAGGCAGTTCTAACTGGTTCCTAATCAGTTTTAATAGCTGCCTAGAAGCTAGTTCAAATCTGCCTTCAATGATCATCTTTTAAGACAGAGATACTCTGAGCAATCACTTCCTGTAGGCCACTCACAAACATAAGTAAATAATGACTTTGCATACTTATTGTTATACTCTACCTCTTCTCAGAATGTGCTGGTCAGGTGACTGAATACACATGTATATGGGTGTGCCCTCACAATCACTCTTCCCATTGGCTTGCTGCGTAAGTCTTGGGACGTACTCCACAGAGTTCTCTTATCCAGAATCCCACCAGCTGCTTTAGATGCAACACACAGAAGCCCTGAGCACGTGAGTGGACTCAATGGTGAGGGTCTTCCCTGCTTGTGGCAGAGCTGCTTTTCTATTTAATTATGCTACTAAATCATAAACTCCAAAAGAGAGACTGCTTTATTCTACTTCTTAGATGACCCAAAATTCCCTCCAGAACTTTGTACTAATCTTAGTGTCCAATACGGCAGATGAGTATGGCATAGTAAAGGAAGAGGGAAACAATAAACACAGACTGAGTCTACATCAACCATGCGGAGCAGGAGTCTCTTGGAAGGCCGATGTGACGCAAAGAATATAAGGGAGAACAGTCAGAGAACAACAGAAAGTTTCGCCTTCAGAAGAACTTACTCCCTATTTACTTTCCACGCCTAATTTCAAGTCAGTTCTAAGAGTATGAACATCTAATTATCTGTACAGAAAGGAAGAAATGGAGCTTATAAGACAAGTGGTTTGATTACTAGTTGAAAGAGAGTGGGACTAGATACTTCTTAGAGTGAATCTACAGCTGAAACCTAGATGTTAAAATACCGGGGTGCTATATATGGGGCTCACTAGGATCAAAAGTCAGATGCTTTAATTATAAGAGAGAGTACATTTCCTTGATCAAAGTGACAAGGGCTGAAAGAAATTATAACAGTGTTACACAGGGTGCAGAGAAATGAAAAAATAATTTGACAATATAATTCAAAAGAATAAAACTGGGAGCTAGATCAGTGGCTGGGTGTTACGGCGCTTGCTTGGCATGCACAAGTACACAGGTTCGAACCCCAGCACCATGTACACAATGAAGTGCTGGAGCAACAAAACCCACATGAAAACTAAATAAGATTGATTCTTTCTTTCTCTCTCTGTCCCTCTCTCCTAAAAAAAGGGGTGGGGGGCTGGAGTGGTGGCTCAGTGGTTCCGACACTTGCCTGGCATGCGTAAGTACATGAGTTCGAACTCCAGCACCATGTACACAATGAAGTGTCAGAGCAATGAAGGCCAAAAGAAAAACTAAATAAAAATTGATTCTTTCTCTCTCTCTTACTATCCCTCTCAAAAAAAAGGGCTGAAGCGGTGGCCCAGCAGTTCTGGCACTTGCCTGGCATGCGCAAGGACACTGGTTCAAACCCCAGCAACATGTATACAACAAAGTGTCAGAACAACAAAGGCCACATGAGAAACTAAATAAAATTTGATTGTCTTTCTCTCTCTCCTTCACTATCCCTCTCTCTCAAAAAAAAAAAAAAAGAATAAAAATGCTACAGACCATTCAACTTATCAACTCTACCTTAAGAATTTTATCACAGGGGAATAATCTTGGATTGCAAAAGACTAAGGTGTAAGAACCTCCAACACAGCATTTTTATAATGGAAAAAGGCTGGAATAAACCATATGTCCAATATGAATATCAGTTCAGTGAAAGTTGACAGAGAGAACAGGATACTATGCAAGCACTGCTGATTACACTGTGGAAGACTGGGATGTCAGGGAAAGATGTTCTCATTAACTTAAGTTAAAATGAAACTATGCTGTACACTTCCAGGATCCTCAGAGGGTCTGCCCCGTGCTACAAACTAGATCCTGGATAAATCACAACAAACATAGTTTTTAATTGCTGGACTTCCAGGGAAGTATGGGAAATCTCCAAGGAAGGCACATATGCACAAACTTAAGAGAAAGCCAGGGTCATCCAGGGGACAAGCGCAGACAGTACTAGCACGACCAGTCATCACAGTCTGCTGGGAACTGTCTCCGTGTTAATTACGCAAATCCCACGTCCCAGCCACCCCAAGTCCTGGGCAAAGCAGACAGCTGTTCTCACTATTAATAGACACCACACCACCACACTGGTCCAATCTCAGGCCTGACCTGAGTCACATACCCAGCAGAGCTCACAGGCTCAAGTTGTCTCAGGATCTGAGGAACCCTTGGCTCTGGGCCAGAGCAAATGCACATCTCATCTGCATGCAAACACTCCCAAGCTAGGACCTAAGGATTTCCACAGATGAGGTTCGACCAAATTCATTCACAAGCAAAAATCTCTAAACATGCAAAATAATTCACCACAAATTGTTAGATCCCCAAACCTCCACAAATTAGAAGGAACATAAACAGAATTTAAAGTAACTAGGTTCAAAATGTTTAAAAGAATTAGAAAGACACTGTCTAAAATGACCAGAGAACCCAAAACAACTTTCAGACATGGAAACCTAATCACCAAAACAAAATGCTATATATAAGTGAGACATTCACTATTTAACAAGCTACAGAGAGCAGCTCAAGAAATTGTCCATCAGGGTTTTCATGGCAGAGAAGAACAAGCAGATAGAAACAGAAGAGGAATTAAGAGAATCCACGACACTTCAAGGGAGGGCGGCGCTAACTGGAATTATAAAAGGGCAGGACAGAGAAAATGAAAATGCTGAGGACATAATGACAGAATTTTCCACAAGTGATGAAAAATCCAGATACAAGAAGTGCAATAAACAAGCAGGACAAATATAAAAGAAATTCACACCTGGGCATATTTTACTAAAACTGAGACAGAAGAGAAGGGCCTAACACACCCCCAAGAGATACTTTTTATTACTCCATCTTGACAACCGTGGCTGCCCCAAAATGCCTCACTGGTGGCCACAGCTGTGTCAGACACCTGTGGCCACTCTAAGACATCCTGCTGTGGTCATGGCTCCACCCCAGATGTCCTCACCTCACCCTTCTGGGGCGGCTTCAGCTGTGCCCACTCTGGTCCCGTGGAGCCCCTCCCCAGTGAGGACTAAGCAGAGTCCGCAGCGAGCTGGGCGCTGTGCGTGTGTGCACCTGCATCTTGGCCTCATGCGAGCAGTGCATTCACCACCTCCCTTGCGCTGCAGCACACCTTCTAACAAAACTTATTGCAAATGGTCACATTTTGTCCATTTGTGGTTTCAATCCTGAGTACAGCAGGCTGAGTTGGTAGCACTAAAGGCTGTTGGCACTGAAAGCAACCAGCAACCTAGGCCTAGTACAGCAGAGGGTGATGCAGAGCTGCTGGAAGAATTTCACAGAGTTGCCAGCCTCTGCTGGCTGCCACTGCAAGAAGAGTGGAGGCCAACAGAGCTGAAAGCAGCCAGCATGCACCACTCAGAGCTGCAAACACCATGGGAGCTGCACAGTGTCCATTCCTGATTTCTGTCCGGACTGAGTAAGAGCCCTCAGCAACTGGTAACAAAACCACATAAAAGACGCAGCAAAGAGTTTAGAAGCAACCAAAGAGAAAAGACTTGTCATTACAAAAGAACAGCAATTCAGCTGATCACAGGCATCTCAACACCAGAAATCAACCAAATAAAATCTTTGACTACTGAGAGAGAAAACAGAATTATATTCTGGACATATAACATAGACTCATTTAACCAGAAAAACTGTCTTTTAAGAATTAGAGTGAAGCCAGACATGGTGATACAGCCTGTAATTCCAGCAGCTTGGGAGGCTGAGGCAGGAGGATTGCAAGTTCAAAGCCAGCCTCAGCACTTAACAAGGTCCTAAGCAACTTAATAAGATCCTCCTCAAAATAAAAAATTTAAAAGGGCAGGGGATGTGATTCAGCGGTTAAGTGCCTGTGGGCTCAATCCCCAGTTTAAAAAAAAAAAATTAAGAATGAAACAAAAAGAACAAAAGCTAATTTTAAAGCCAGCTGACCTCACAACACAATGTCTAAAGACATCTTCCTTCAGGCGGAAGGAAAAAGAGACCTACGATAAAAGACCAAAACACAGAACAGAAACAGTTAAACATGTAGGTAAAATTAAACAATGTTCAAAAAACAGTAACAATACTGATAAATGCAGCAACAGTCATCCCTTCCACATGACGCTTCTTAACTGTGGGGGACAGTTGTAAATGTGTTATAGGGATTGTACTTCTCGTGTAAAAGGTCTTTTGTGGTCTACATTTACACATGCGGACACTGAGGCACAGGCATTGTTCATTTAGTAGGTGGCAGAGTTGGGATTCAAATCAGGCTGCCAGTTTCCAGTCCAGGTGCTTAATCTTAAGGCTGTGACCACTGGAGAGGGAAAACTGAAAACTAAAAAAATACTAAATACTAAAAAAATGATTTGATCGAAAGAAGGATGATCAGAGCTAAAGTACTCTACAGTCAACACAGTTTCAGAAAAGTAGTAGACTATAAACAAAGGACACAACTTCCAAGTCCCTGTAGAGAAGAAAAATGAAAGGAGGTAACAGATGAACCTCACGAAAAGAAAAAAGAAACAAAAGGCAAAATAAATAAAAGCAAATAGGATGGCAGAAGGTCAAGTATGTCCTCAATCAACATACGTGAATGGTTAAAGACCTGTACTTGCCAGTTAAAATTATCAGAGTTCCAAAAAGAAAAAAGTAGGGGTTGGGGATTTAGCTCAGTGGCATAGCACTTGCCTAGCATGTGTTAGGCCCCGAGTTCAGTCCTAAGTCCAAAAAAAAAAACAAGTTACATATATTCTCACAAGAGACACACCAAAAACCAAAGATCATGTTAGCAACAAAAATAAGAGGATGAGAAAAAGAAGATCCGCCATGAATACAGAATCCAATGGAAGCTGGGAGAGCTGACATTTAAGGCAAAAGTAGTTAAGACATAATAAAGGGAGCTACAGTCTTAAATATTCATATTCATGCAGAACATACGACTCTAAAGTGATAAATATCTAATACCCTTCAAATAGGGGAAGCAAAAGCTGACAGGGAAAAATGAGTTATCCACCATCAAAGCTGACTCCAACCACAATCTCAGTAATTTGAGAGAAAATAATTAAAAGATAAAGATAAAAAAGTAAAGCTCTAGAAGATGTTAATGTCACAATTAACAAACTTGGTCTTAAACATGTATAGAATCTTGCATCCAATCCAGAGAACGCCTACCCTTCTGAGGAACACGATCATGACCAAAAATTACCACAAATGAGTCGCAACTTGTTTCAAAGAATATCACACAGACCGTAGATATGAAGACAAAGCTATTAAGTTAAAAACTTAATTACAAAAATATAAATCATAAAAGCTCATATTTTATAAAGCTGCAAACAAACGTAATAACCTGTGAATTCAAAAAAAGCATAATGGAAAGGTTAAAACGCTGATGCGGCTCGGTTGCTGAACAAGTGCTTAGCAAGTTTAAGGCCTGCTTCCACCCCCAGAATCACATGAAAAATAAAGCAGGGGCTGGAGTGGTGGCTCAGTGGTTGTGGCGTTTGCCTGGCATGCCCAAGGATGCAGGTTAGAACCCCAGCACCACGCACACAACGAAGCATCAGAGCAACAGAAGCCACATGAAAACTAAATAAAATTGATTCTCTCTTACTCTCTCTCATACTCTCTCTCTCTCTCTTGTTAAAAAAAATAAATAAAGGGGCTGGAGCGGTGGCTCAGTGGTTTCGGCGCTTGCCTGGCAAGCGCGGGGACCCGGGTTTAAACCCCAGCACCACGTACACAGCTGAGTGTTGAGCAACTAAGTCTTTCATGTGAAAGACTGAATGGAGTTGTTTCTCTCTTTCTCTGTCTCTCTCGCTGTCCCTCTCTCTTTGAAAAAATAAATAAATAAAATAAATAAATAAATAAAAATAAATAAAGTAGGGCTGGAACGGTGGCTCAGTGGTTATAGCGCTTGCGTGGCATGTGCGAGGACATGGCTTTGAACACCAGCACCACATATATGACAAAGTGTCAGAGCAACAAAAGCCACATGAAAAACTGAATAAAATTTTCCCTCTCTCTCGTTTAAAAATTTTTAATTTAAAAATAACATTAATTAAAATGCTCTATATCAAAATTTATAAGCTACAGCAAGAGCAGTGTTTTGCAGATAAATCACTTCCTTAAATGTTTGCATTCAAAAAGAAGAAATGTTATAAATTAAGGAGCTAAATGTTCAACATAGACCAAAACAGTAATGGAAGAAAATAATAAACATAAAAACAGGAATTTTTTTTTTTTTTTTAAAGAGAGAGGGACAGTGAGAGAGACAGAGAAAGAGAGAAACAACTTTATTTAGTTTTTCACATGGCCTTAGTTGCTCCAACACTCAGTTGTGTACGTGGAGCTGGGGTTTGAACCCAGGTTCTGGTGCTTGCCAGGCAAGCACCGAAACTGCTGAGCCACCGCTCCAGCCCCAAAAACAGGAATTTTAAAAAATGAAAAAATAAACAGGCTAACCAAAGCCAAATTCTGATTCTTGATTAAAAAAATAATGAGAGACAAACTTCTGGCAAAATAGAGAAAGAAGAGAGAGAAACATATGGAAATGACCAACAGGACACAACTACAAACACAGTCAAACTCATAAAGAAAAAAATGATATACCAACAACTTGCTGCTGACAACCCTGGTAACATGAAAGGACAAATTCCTACACTAACAAAACTAACTTAATAAGAACAGCAGTCTAAACTGCTGCACAACCACTAAAGAAAACGAGCCAGTAATTCCGAACCATCCCACAAACAGAACCCCAGGCCATACATTTCACAGACAAGCCCTGCCAAACATTCAAAGAACAGATCAGCACTGCAGGACTGTTACGCATTCTCACCCAGACAGCAGAAACAGCAGTGACAGCGGTGACTAATTCTGAGCGGTCAGCACACCTCGATACCAAACCAGATATGGGAAGCACAGGAACGAAAAATTAAAGGAATAAATAAAATGAGAAGCCTAACAAAACACTAACAAATTCAACAGCAAAGAAAATAAAAATATCGGATTGTGATAAAATTGGAGTCATCCAGAAAATGCAAATAATCTAACACTAGAAAATCTATTAATCGCTGGGCACAGTGGTGCATGCCTGTAATCCCAGCAACTTGGAAGGCTGAGGCAAAAGGATCTCAAGTTCAGTCAGCCTCACAACTTAGCAAAACCCTGTCTCAAAATAAAATATAAAAACAAAATATTTCATAAATATAAAACGGGCTGGGGACGTGGCTCAATGGATGAGTGAGCACCCCTGGGTTCAATCTCTGGTACCCCCCAAAAAAACTATTAATCTATTAGCTACAATTTATCATACTAAAAGATTACAGAAAAGAAAGATTAGCATAATACAAGCACAGAAATTATCTGATAAATTTCAACACCCACTTTGAATAAATTCAAAATCAAAAAGAGAACCTTGGGCTGGAGCGGTGGCTTAGCAGTTACGGAGCTTGCCTGGCATGCACAAGTACACGAGTTCAAACCCTAGTACCACATACACAGCGAAGTCTCAGAGCACCAAGGGCCACATGAAAAACTAAATAAATAAAATTAATTGTCTCTTTCTCTCACTGTCCCTCTCTCTTAATAAAAAAAAAAAAAAAAGGAGAGAGGGAGAGCCTCTTTACCAACCATCTATACCAAATACATTCAATAGAGAAACAAGATAAGAGTTTCTATATCATGCTACACTAAAAATCCCAGCTGGCACAGGAATACAACCTATCATCATACTGTACTAGAGATTCTAACGAGAACAGTGAAAAAAAAAAAGAGGGGGGGTTAAAGGTATACAAGATTGTAAAGAAAGAAAACAAAAAAGCCGAGACTGAAATCCCAAATGAATGGACTTACACATTATTCATATTTCACAAATGTTATGTCATTTAAAATGGCCCCAGAAAAGGAATTATCTTTCCCCTTTTCCCTATGAGAAAACTGAGGCTCAGAAAGGGTTTGAACAACTTGCCCAAAGTTAAAGCTCTCCAACACATTGAGTGCTGATGCCAGAATTGCAACCCACTGATAATTTCAGTGCTGTAACGCGAGCTCAAACTTCCCCTCAATAACCACTCCTCTGTTCTGCCTTGGGTTGAAAGACAGCTGCAATAATAACATTGCCACCTTAAAAACCCCACTTGACCACATTCACTGCCTACGGGCACCCTCCTCAGTACGGCATGCACTTCACGGAATGGCCCCAAGTCTACAGCCTCATCTTCTACCTCTGTCCTCTACAGAAATCACACCCCTTTCAAAGTACATTTACTGTCTGCATCAAGTCCCAAGTGGATCCCTCTGAGTACAATGCTCACTGCCATAGCTGAGCAGTCTTTCATGACCCATCTCAAAATTACCTCTTGCATAAATCCCTGCCACATACTACAAACTATCCACGAACTTCTTTTCTTTTAATCTTCACAAGAAATTTTTCAATCTTTCTTAAGTTGCTCATTCAATTCTGTATCATGTTTTATAGGTATTTGAGTCCCTATCATCCCTGCTAACTTGAGAGTTACTTAAGGATAAGAACTTTTAAACACCTGTTCCTCAAGACATCTAGGGAACACAGTTTTATACATTAGGTACTCAATAAGTACACATTAGATTGAATTAAGGTGCTTTTATTTGTACATGTGATTGAAAATGCTTTCCCAATGATATTATAAATTATATTCTTTCATAGGCTAGTAAACTACAGGAAAAGTCTTTTATTGCCATGGACAGAAATAAATATACATGCATATCTTTGGCCACACAAGTGCTAGAAAGAGTGTTAAAACACTGCAATCACCCTGCAACTTGAACCCAAACCTGCCCGGATCTCAAAACTGTATCCTCAAGTCAGTCTCCCCCTCTTCCCAGTAGGCATCCCATTGTGTTCTAAGACTGTTTCTTGGTCTATCTTCTCAACTACATTGTAAACCTTCTGAGTACAACAAATATGGCTTCGTCACTGAATCTCCAGACCCAGAAGGGAACGCAGTAGACACCTGCTGAATGAATGGCCATTAAATGTAGGAAGAAGCCCAACATGCCAGCCCTTTCCAAAAGCATCACTGTGTTTCCCCACTTCATAAGGGATGCCACGGAATGAGAATTTACAGGTGGATGACAGATAGATACTCACTAACTCCTGAGTAAGAAAGGAACTGCATGTGGAGATTCCTCAAAAAACTAGTAATGGGGGGCTGGAGCAGTGGCTTGGAGGTTACTTGGCATGCACGAGTACACGGGTTCAAACCCCAGCACAGCTAAGTGTTAGAGCAATGAAAGCCACATGAAAAACTCAATAAAAACTGATTCTCTCTCTCTCTCACTGTCCTCTCTTTAAAAAAAAAAAAAAAAAAATCTAGGATTGGAACCACCATATGACCCAGCCATCCCACTCTTCGGTATTTATCCTAAAAACCTTGAATCTGCATACTATAGCAATACAGTCACTATAATGTTTATAGCAGCACAACTCACAATTGCCAAATTATAGAATCAACCTAGATGCCCATCAACAGATGGATCAAGACAACAGCATATATACACGGTGGAGTTTTACTCAGCCATGCAAAAGAATGAAATAATAGTATTTGCTGGTAACTGGATAGAAATGGAGAAACTCAGACTAAGTGAAATAAGACAGACTCAGAAAACCAAGGGTTGAATAGTTTTTCTCATGTGTGGAAGGTAGAGATAAATAAGGGAAAGAAGGTAGTGATGGAGGTATTTGAAAATTAAAAAAAAGATCCAGGGAAGACCAGTAGAATAGAAGTAGGACAATGAGAGGGAGAAAATAAGGAGGAGAAAGAAATATGGAATCAATCTAACAAAATCATGTTACATATACATATAAAAGTTCCAAAGGGAATTTCACCTTTATGTATATTTAGAAAGTACCAATCAAAAATAAAGCAGGGGCTGGAGCAGTGGCTCAGAGGTTACAGGACTTGCCTAGCAAGTACGCAAGTTCAAACCCCAGCACCACGTACTCAATGAAGTCTCAGAGCAATGAAAGTCACATGAAATATTAAATAAAATCTTTTCTCTCATTTTCTCTCTCTCACACACTGTCCCTCTCTCTTTAAAAAATTAATTAATTGGGCTGGAGTGGTGGCCCAGCGGTTACGGCACTTGCCTAGCATTCGCGAGTACGTGAGTTCAAACCCCAGCACCATGTACACAACGAAGCCTTGGAGCAACAAAGGCCACATGAAAAACTAAATAAAATTGATTCTCTCTCTCTCTCTCTCACTGTCCCTCTCTCTTTAAAATAAAAAAAAATCCCTTTCTTTAAAAGAAATTAATTAATAAGCAAATAAATAAAGGAGTGAAAGGAAGATCAGCAGAGGACAGAGAAAGGGGAGGGGTAAGGAGGGAAATGGAGATTGAAATCTAAGTGCTTGTATTTATAATTTTGTCAAAATTAATCCAGATTCTAGGTATAATTATAATGCTCTAACAAAAAAATGAAGAAGGGAACTGCCAACAAAAACTGTGGGCTCTTGGGGCTGGAGCAGTGGCTCAGCGGTTACAGCGCTTGCCCAGCATGAGCAAGTACTAGGGTTCAAACCCCAGCACCCACATACACAAGAAAGTCTCAGAGCAACAAAAGCCACATGGAAAACTAAATAAAAATTGTTTCTTTCTCTCTCACTTTCACTGTCCCTTTCTCTTTTTTAAATTAGATGAATATGGAGTTACAATTGAGGGGGAAACATTGTCAAACATTCAAGAACAAATGTATATATACTTAGTTATCCAAGGCTAATGCCATGTCATGGATGCCCAGCTTCGGTTCCCTATGTTGCTGTTTCCCCCAGAAGACTCCCTGAGTTAAATGGGTATCTCATGGAGGTCAGAGATCTCCTTCTGAGATGATTCCCCCATATTCCCACCCTTTAGTCTCCTACATATTCTTCCTAAGCCCTTCCCCCACCCC